>VZUI01047371.1:0-25418 GCA_013401135.1 Cettia cetti
ATAATAATAATAATAATAATAATAATAATAATAATAATAATAATAATAATAATAATAATAATAATAATAATAATAATGTAATGTTACCAACTAATGCCAAATTTTGCCATTGCAAAACCAAAAAGGTTTAAAAAATCAGTGGTTTTTTTTAATTGGAATTATTAAACTCTATAATACTAATGTTGAATCAATTTTGAACAGATCAATCTTAAATTAGGTAGTTACAGTTTAAACAAACAAAATGTAAGTATATTTTTTCCCCAATAGATTTCAACCAAATTTCCCTTAAAATTTGGTTAAAAAAGGACTGTTTCAGTTTATTACTCTCAGTCAGGGGAAAAAAACAACCAGAAAATTTAGCACAGACACCAGAGGAAGCTTCCTGAGCTTGAAATTCATGTGATTGTGTGAATTCTCACCCATTATCCTGTTCCATGCCCAGTGCTGGACAGGACACACCACCAAACAGGGCAGCCCACGGTGTAGAATATCACTTGTAGAATATCACACCAACTACTTGTAGAATATCACACCAAGAAAAGCAGTAGATAAATTTGTAAATGTGTTCTAGTGCACTTTGAAATCTATTTTCCATTGTGTTTCCTTCCTGCACTGTGTTCAGTTATGGCAGATTCTGGAGAGAAACAGCTGTGAATATGGTGCCAAGTGATAGGAAAGCACAAGTTAGTCTCAAGTGTTACCAATTGCTGTTAATTTTATTGGCATTCATTGATGCTGGGTCAAAAAGTTGATTACAAAGCCCATCTTTAATTTTAAAAACACTTTTTTTAATAACCACATTATTCCTTTGTAATGGAATATGTTGCTCCCGTGTTCAACTTTTCAAGGTTTCTGATTTTGTTTAATAGCTGCCAAAATTGTCTAATTTTGTTCTACTTTTCTTATTCAATTTAGATTATTTATCAAATGAAAAGCAGAAAATTACAGTGAGTAATTCCTTTTTTGGGTTTTATTTCAAGGGGAGGTACATTGGAAAAGAAGGAAAACGTGGTTTTACCATCAAGTTTACTTCCAGAAATGGAGACCTGGGGCAGGTAATGATTTCATGTCCACATACAACAAATCTTTTCTCATGTAAAAGACACAAAAATTATTAATAACTGTGGAAATGAACACATGACATTTACCATGGATGCAGTTTAAAGCAATCCTTCTGAACATCAGTAGAAAATTATAGTTGGCAATAGGCCCCAATACATTTCTGGAACACAAATTGTGAGCCTTTGCAACAGTCCTGTGTGTTTGGAGAGGTTTTTATGGCCTGCAAAGAAAAGAAACTGATTTATGCCTACTCTGTTCTATCCCACATGCACATGCATAAGTGCCCATCCAGGCTTGAACACAAACATTAAAAGAGCATTAGAAAAGCCACTGAAGTGAAGCATTGCAAAGCTAAGACATGCAGGACTTTGCCACCTGTGCAGATACACCTTCTTCCTTTGTCATGCACGTTGCCTCCTGTAAGTTTTAATTCCCTGATTGCCTATTCTTCTTCCAAAGATTCCATGCTTTAAGGACAGATGCTGCTCACTAAGCAAATCATTAATTAGTATTTCATTTTACTTCAGTTACTCAAAATGGTGTGCAAAGTCTGTTCTGCATTGAAAAGTTACATACAGGCAACTAATATTTAATATTTGTGTGTGCTCTGAGTGTGTACAGGTATTGAATTTTTTCTCCTCACCTTTAGCTTCCCTGCAAACAGTGAGATTTGCACCTGAATGAAACTTTGACTGACCACATCTTTGTGCCATTTCAGGTTCATTTTCTTGCTCTGAGGAGTGCATGAGACTTCTACATCCTGCCAGAGAAATACCAGCTAACCTGAAGGTAGATTTACTGTACATTTGAACTGGTTTTGACCCACTTTGCTGCATGTTATGATTAGGTGGCTAAATATCAACTCCCAGATTGTCTCTTTGTTCTCAACAGCCAGAACACCTTATTCCAGGTACATCTATTCCTTAAGGAAGGTTCCAGCACTAAAGAACACCCTGGATTACCTTAGCTGTTCAGCAAACTTTTGTTGAGTACTAACTACATCAAGCAGTGAGGAAAAACAGAGCCCAGAATCCTTCATTCCCCCTTCCTGGCAGAGACTCCCACCTGATAAACCACAATATGTGTCTCTCCAGGTCTGCTTTACTTGTGGCTCTGCTCGTGGTTACCCACGGCCTCTGTCAGACACAAAGGGGAGAGATTCCTTCTCTCCACCCTACTTGGTTTAGATACATCTGGTTAAATCCTGCTGCAGAGGTATGGGAAGAGCAGATTTAAGCTTTTCTCAGGCTGAAACTGCCCTGCTACTCCAATTCTGAGATTCCCAGGACAATGTTTTAACCACGGGACCATTATGTAAAAGATGAGTGTTGGCAGCACCTCCCCTGGCAGGTGTGAAAACGCTGCTCTCGCTATCCGAGCCCAAAAGTTTGACTTAGAGACCTAAGCCCAAAGGAAAGTTTCTTGTCTTGGATACATTTTTCTCTGAATTCCCAAAACCAAGGCACAGAGGAGCGTGTTTCATGCCAGCCACTTCCCTCAGCTGGCTCAGGTGTTTTACTACTAAGTGGGTGCCTGCCCAAGGCCCTTAACTTTTCCCAAGTTTTCTGAAGTCGAGCAGAATTATCTGTTGCTGCACAGAAAATGAAGGCACCTCAATCTGCAAGGTGACTTCTGGAGAGACTGGTTTAAAGATGTGTGGTTGTTGAGAATGTCAGCCCCACGTCCATTTTAGGCCCATTCAAAGCCATTTATAGGCAAAAGAAGGATCTTCTGCGCTTGAAACAAGTTTGGAGACAGACACCTGCAAAATATCTTTGTCTTCTTTATGAAGGAGACCTAAATATAAACCCATGCTTCTTGAGAGAAACACAGATAAACTAGAAATTCAAGCAGGATTATCCAGGTAGGCATCCAGAGTCTGACTCAATCTACCCACCTCATTTTTTCTGTGCACTGAAACCGGGAGGCACAGAGGAAGGGACATGGCTGTCATTGATCCCTCCATGTGGAGGAAGGATAATCCTCTAAAAATCAGTGGAGAATTGCATTTCTCTGTGTATACAAAGAAGCACTCCCAACCACCCACCTCATAATTTACCAGCACAGCTTTTCTACCAGAGGTGATTCTTCACACAAAATATAATTGAGTAGTGAATACTTTAGCTTTGCTGCAGAGAGCTTTGGATCCTCAAAGCCTAGGGGCATTGACTGAAGAAGTTCCTGGAAGGGAAATTCATCGAGAGGTATTAAAAATAAAGTTACAAACCTGGTTCAGCCCAAATCCAGAACTCACTGGAGGCTGGATAAGAATTTTGTGCTCTCTGTATGCACCCAGGTGCTGTCCTGTCCCAGAGATATTCACCTCCAGCTGCGGTCAGAGGAGACCAGCTGGGGTTCAGTAGATGAACCTACATTTCCACTAGGAAATTTATATGAGGTCCACTAGCTTTAAGAAATTAAAGTGCATTAAAAGTGTGTCATCCCTGCCTTCAATCATGCTGTCATACCAACAAATACAGCAAGGAGGATCTTGAGATTCTACCAGTGACTGAAACTTATCAATTGCTCAGACAAAGGTTTCACAAAGGTAGAATAATTCTTTCAGATTCCTTAAATTCAACTCTGGAAGTAGGAAATTATCAGAATTTTGTGTAAAGTCTTTCCTTGGTTTGCTGTTCCTAAATGCAGAAATAACTTCATCTGCTGTCAAGAAAATAATATCTTTCACAACCATGTCTTTTAAATAATTTAGTTTTTAGTTGCAGTGTCCAGGAAATATTTTGAAAATAAAACAACAACAAAAAAAAAAAATCCTGCTGTAAATTATCATACAATCACAGTATAGTTTGGGTTGGAAGGGACATAAAAGTTCTTCATTCCAACACCCCTCTGCCATGGGCTGGGAAACTTTCCTCCATCCCAGGTTCCTCCAAGCCCTGTCGAACTTGGCCTTGGACACTTTCAGGGATGAGGAGGCAACAGCTTCTCTGGACAGCCTCTGCTAGGGTCCCACCACCATTTTCTCCTTCATTATTTTGATGTTCTGAAAAACAGATCTGAAGTGCCAAGAACGAAACAAAACAATGACAACAACAACAAAACCACTCTTTGTTGTATTATAATGAGATTATTTTTCCTACCATTAGCCCATGTAACAACAGCTACCCAAAGGCTGGGCTATCCTTCAACTCCCATGAGCAGCTGTGTTTTGTGGTGGTGAAGAAATATTATAAAGATACTTGTGCACAAAAAAACACCTGTTCTCATTCACTTTTAAGAGAAGAGAAAAGGGAGAGAGAACAGTCAGACTGAGTTCAAAGATTTCAGTTTTATACTCTGAGCCTTCATTGTCAGAGAAGGAGCAGCCAGGGCTTCATCTGAAATGACTGATTCTCACTGCCAGCCAGTACAGCCAGTCAAAGAAGTAACCTGATTCAAAGACAGGGCGAAGCAAGAGATAACACCCACAAGGGGTTTTTTCCTGTCAAAAAGTTAAGAAAGAGGAAGAAAGGATTGTGTCAGGAGGAGGTTCAACACTTCCTTTTGTGCAACCAACAGTAAAGCTCCCACTCGTAGCCTTGATCTGAAAAACAACACAGTATGACAAGTCTGATTGATAGATTCATATCAGAGGTCCTGAATGCACCTAAATTCATTCAGAATAACAGTAGTACATGATTCTAAAAGCAGAGAAAGTACCAAAGAGTTGTGATGATCTTGTTTGACTTAAGGGAATTTATCATGAAATAGCAAGTGCTTTACTTTAGGTTTCTGGCTTAAATCTGTCTCAGAGTACAGAATCATAAAATGGTTTGGATTGGAAGAGACCTGAGAGATCATCTTGTTCCAATCTCCTGCCATGGGAGGGACATTTTCCAGAGACCACCTTGCTCCAAGTCCTGTCCAACCTGGCCCTGAGGATACTTCCAGGGATGGGTAAGAAGATGAACAGTTTTCACCAGATGTATATTTGCTGTCCTAGGCTCCCCAAAATGACATGTTAGACTCAGTTCCAAGCAGATAAAAGGCACATCACTCAGCTGGTGCAGACTGGCATTCTTGGTGGCAGTGCTCACAGAGTGCACAGGGAAGATGAATGAATATTTTGTGTGGACTTCTGCAGTCTATGGACAGTCCCTCCAGGTCAGGACTGGGAGGCAATTTCACACGTTTCATTTTTTTTCTGCCCTCCTCTGTTCATGTGTCACACACAATCCCAGCTCTGCCTACCAAGAAAACAGAAGAGTCTTCCTCCCTAAACAGGCACACCAAAGCAATGGGGATGTCACTGGAAGAAATTAAAAAACAGTAAAGAATGGGATTGTGTCAGAAGGGTCTATATTTTCCTTTTGTGCAGTCAGTGGAAAAGTTCCTACATCTCCACTTAAGCCAAAAGACAAAGTACTAAACTGCAGTAGTTGGAATCCAACATAAGAGCCAGAGGCATGTGAAACTCAGCTATTTCCAACTGCACAAACCTGTGCAAACATAGCTTTCATTTTTCTTCCTCTTAAAATTCCCTTGTAGTTATCAGCTTCTAATTTCCTCCTAAAAATTCCCAGTAAAATTTAAAGAAACAAAGCACCACTTGATTGTGTGCTGTAACCAGAGCTTTTGCATAGTTCTAATGTGAAATTTCACTGCTCATTTCTGATCAAGGGTCTGGGCAGGAATTGTTTTTTGCAATTACTTGTTTTGATGTCCAGTCATTTACAATAGGAACATATTAATTAATTTATTTAGTTTGCTATTAGAATGGCCACTGACTTGTATTGTATTTAGCCTAAGGCATCCAACACTGTCCCAAAGAAATCCTTGTTATCCAAAAACTGACATATAACACGCTAAGGGGCAGCTTGGATGCAGTCTCTCCCTTTCAGACAGTAAAAAGATTTAATTCTGGATGGCTGGATCATGGCAAGTGACATCAGAGCCAGGGAAAACAATCTGGCTCTGCTTCACCTGCAAGCACAGGAAGAGTGAGGAACCACCCCACAGTTTCTGCCTTCTCCACTGCCCATAGAAGGAAGCTCAGTAAATAATTTTAGGATACATATCAAACCCAATAGTTGGACCAAAATTACTTCCCTGAGGTTGCAGAGGGAGTCTAGGAGGAAGCCAATGCAGTTGTAATTCAATACCTCAACAGAAGATTATCTCCCTTTTCAAAGTTTTATTTATGTCTAAGAAGTAGCGGGCTGATCTTGAGTATTCATGTTTTTGGGAACTAAGGTTGTAGATAAGATCTCAGAGAACTTCCCTGTGATCATGTCCAGTTCCAATCACCATCAAACCTTTCCTTCAGTGAACCACAGGGGAAGAGGGAAAACTGCTGATTAAAGCCCTTCCAAATGCCAGTGACTGAGCTGACTGCACCAGCTCCTCCACATAATGGAATTCCAGCCTCATAATGAGTGTTCTCCCAATGAAGGAAATACATATGCGGATAGTTTTGTGAGGGTGGTGTGGATTTACCTGGGCTGGTTTTGTTCTATCTCAAAATAGAGTATTCAATGACATTTGGGTACACTAAATTTTGCAATCAGATGACTCAGCCCTTGTTAGTTTATCGTTAAGACTGAAGGTAAAATCTCAGTTATTCTAACCCCATTAAACCTTTTTCCTCTCCTTCTATTTTTGGTTTGTTTGTTTGTTTGTTTGTTTGTTTGTGTGATGCCAGTTCACACATTGTCCCTTCTGCAGTCTCATTTTCCTTTGATTCCCATGGGGATAAATTAGCTGTACGCCTCTCACCAGATGGTTGCTCTGCAAAGTGGAATGAAAGTATGTGCTGAGCATCCCTGCACATGTTGAGATTAAATATGGATTCTGGGATGTCTGTTCTCTGTCTTCCCTTAACTTTTCTGTCTCCTCTCTAGGACTGTGAAACAGCTACATGGGACAGATCCAATATGAGGTGGAGAAAACATGTAGGAAAACCACATTTAGCTCTTCCAGAAGCAAAATCCAGGGCTTCAGCACTACCTGGGAAGCCAGTTTTTCATAACTGTCTTCCAGATCTTAAGATCGTTTTGGGTTGTTTGGGGTGGTTGTGGGGAACTCCTCCCTGTTTTCATTCCTTCTGGCTATTTTCCAGGTTTACAGTCAGGTTCTTACACTATGCCAACAGGCTGGATATAATCCCTCAGCTACCTTGTGCAACTGCAATTCTTCCCAAAGAACCAGGAAAACACAACTGAGTCCTCAGGAGGTGGCAGTGAATGAGAGTCAAGCTGAACCTACCTTGCTCGAAAGATTTTTCAGAGCATGCAATGTCCATAAACGTGTTCTTGCTGTCCCACATGCCAGAGGTTGCAGAGGCTACACTGCACCTACCCTGGACAAGGGGCAAAATAGCATGGAAATCATCATGACTTCAGCCAACCAACCCAAATTCAGCCCAAGGTTCCTATAAAGTTTGGGTTTTTTCCGATGTGATGCTGTAATCCAATATCAAAACCAGAGTGGTCATGGCTTTGTTGCTCTTTTAATCTCAATTCAGCCAGTGTGCTGAATACACTTATCAGAATTGAAAGCATTGCTTATGTAGTGGGAAAGTATTTAATGTGCTTGGATGACTAAATTTCCCCAAATTTCTAGCTCTGCTCAAAACCAAACTACAGAAAAAAACAAATTTACTATTGTGTTTAAACATATAAAGATAATTTTTATAGAGTCCTACTTATCAATAGTTAATTTCTGTTGACTTTCTATTCTATAGACAGTATACATAATATATAATACATATTGTAAATGTAATATTTATTGCTATTGAATTCTTATTGATTTTAAAAGATGAGGGGAGATAGGTGGACAGTACAGCAGATGCATTTGTAGTCCAAATTAAAAGGTTTTTTTTAATAGTAAGGTCATTTATTTAGATGCTAAATTAAGAGTCCTTGTCAAACAATCTTTGATATAATGTAAACAGGAATTTTCTTCTTAACATCCTTTTTCTGCTGAGGTAGAAAGAGGTCAGAAAGGGTCTCTACAAGACCTCTGGGTTTAGTGGGTGAAGCTCCTTTGGCATGAGGTTTGGCCAGTTCTGAGCACTGGGCTGGGGTGAAGGAACTTTGCAGGATGAGTACAGTGGAAACGTCACAGCTGTCAACATTTTCTTGATTAGAAACACTTATTAATGTCTTACAACCTTCCAGTACCTAAAGGGGCTACAAGAGGGCTGGAGGGAGACTTTGGACAAGGGCCTGGAGTGACAGAAGAAGAGGGAATGGCTTTAAACTGGAAAAGGATAGGCTTAGATTAGATATTAGAAAGAACTTCTTTACTCAGAAAATGGTGAGGCCCTGGCACAGATTGCCCAGTTACACCTTCCCCATCCCTGGAGGTGTCCAAGGCCAGGCTGGACTGGGCTTGGAGCAACCTGATGTAGTGGAAGGTGTCCTTGCCCATGGAAGGGGTTGGAACAAGATCTTTATGGTTCCTTCCACCCAAACCATTCTGTTCTTCTGTGATCCTGTGCACTAATACAGCTTTATCTACTGAAACCTGGTCTGATCTCCAACACATCAGCCACCAGAAAACCCCCAATAAAGGATGAGGAACCCATCTTCAGAGCCCTTTTTCAGACACAGATGTGCATTATTCCACTCTTCTGCAGTTATGGAAACTGAGGCACAGACCTGTGGCCAGAGCAAGCTGAAGATCATTGACTTGTCATCATCTATCAGAATCAGAAAATCATTGAGTTCTGACTATGTTGTAAACAAAAATATTGTTGCTTTTATTCTCTAAATGGTCCATTAATAAACTAAAATCAAGAAAATAAAAAAAAAAAGGAGAAAGATAAGAACATGAAGGGAAAGGGATTTTTTTTTTCCTGGCAAATGATATCTGCATGGGTGGAATCAAAATATCTTCAAATAGCATAGGAAATGTATCCATTCCTGTCACCCAGCTAAGCAACCCACTAGGGACAGCAAATCCCCCTGTAGCTGAATCCCAGAGCTTGTGGGCATGATATGTCTCCTGTGGGCTGCTGTAATCAGCCCTGTCAAATCCAAAATCTTCCCTCCCTGCCTCTCTCCCAGTTGCATTTCCTTCCTCCACCAACTGCTGGACAAAAAAAAAAAAAAAAAAAAAAAAAAAAAAAAAAAAAAAAAAAAAAAAAGACTATTGCTGTAGAGCTGTATCAGAGATGCCAATCTAATTATTTTTTTCTCTTTTTTTTTCTTTTCTTTTTTTGGACATTGCATCTCTGGGGGAGGGAGGGGGAGGACAGGGAGTTGCAAAGGTGGGGGCAGCTGAAGAGGGAAAGGAGGGGGGAAGAAGAGAAAATATTTCCTTTGGCGATTCTGTTTCGCTTTTGAAAAGGGACTACTTTCCTCACTCCTTATCCCTCCTGACAAGTACAAGCACTTTGGGCCCTAACTGGATGTGAACATTGTCAAAAGAAATTTGGGCTAAAGGGAGGCATCTGCAGTTCTGTTCCGATTGCGCTCGGCGCTGGAGCCACTTTTGCGAATGTGGCAGGGTGGCTGGTGGGCAGACACCAGTACAGATGGGAACTTCACATACTGTATGCATCATGACCAACTATAAAAACAGTCACAACGCATCACTTCTTACCCGGCCAGTCTCCCTGGAACCTTCACTTCCAATTTCCGTCTCGCTGACATTCGCAGCTTACAGTGAGCTTTTATGTTTAAGCATCAGTACAGTATTAATGCAAGAGAAAAGGGGTGGCTGAGCTACTGCAGCAAGGAATTAAACCTCTGATCTCAGCCAGACGTTGGAAGGGAGGAGCAATTCAAGGGGAATTGTGTAACTGGACTCTATGGAAAAGGTGGGGGCAAAGCAGGGGATGAGAGTCAGGAATATTTTTGTGAACACAGAGCAAGGCGGGGGGCGGGGGGGGCCTCTGAAATAGAAACATAGCAAGCAGGCACTCTCCCAAATTGCAATTTAATGCTTGGAATAATCCTATTGTGTCAGCTACTCACCGCCAAAGAACTGAGGATAAATATAACTTTAAAAAAAAAAATTAAGGGGATGGCAATTTGAACAGCTTAATGTTTCTTCAAAGGCTAAGTGATGGAAAGCAGTGCTGAAGTAAATTGACAACTCGGAATTAACTGGGTGCTGGCACAGCTCAGGTAAAGGTTTGACGGTAACATGAGCTTTCCAAAGTGTTTCCAAACTGAAGTATTATGAAAAGGTAAATTATGTTTTGTATTCATGACTGAAAGCATTTTATTTTAAAGCACTGCCGATGCTGTCAAGGTGGAGATTCGAGCTTTATGTACAGTGCCTCTAGCCCTGTGATGTGAGTGAGGCAACATGACAGCTTGTAATAAGTAATTTTTATACAGTTGCATTTATCACTCAAGTAGGCTTGGCAATATTAAACACAGACCTTAAAATGCAGCAGAAGAGGAAGGACAGGGGCTGGAGGCCATGTGTTCTGTGTGTGTGTGTGTGTGTGTGTGTGTGCTCCTGCATGCATGTGTGTTTGTAACTTCCTTCTTTTTTTTCTTTCTCCAGGCCCATTCCTGTTAATGTGGCACTTTTTAAGATATGCACCGAAATGCTTCCAAATTGTTAATATGTCACTAAAAGGTTACAAATGAAATGACCCCGTTTAGCCCAAAGGAGGTTATTTTAGGCTTTAATGAATTAGACGTTGCGACCATTTTCAGGCAAAAAAATCAATTGCCTCAATTAACAAATTTGCTCGAGTCCAAATATTTACAAAATAAAGGCCCAGAAACCACATTCTTTGTTTCCCTTTCTCACTCCCTACCCTGTTCCCTCATTAACATCTTCATTTCCATTAAAGTCTGAAGCATCAGCTCTTCCTCTGGGCTTGTGAAGGCCAAAGTGTTGACAATTTTCTTGCTCTTTAGAGCCTGCTCTTTTCTGTTTTAACAGGTTTTCTTCCTTTGTCATGAATATTTCAGAACAAGCTAAAAAAACCCTTTCTTCTCATGGAAATAAAAATGTAGTCAAATATGTCATTTATGGAAGAAATTTTTGCAAAAAAGGAAGGCAATTTATTTTTTGAGATTGAAATGAGAAGGGAATTTTCTTCTATTCATGGGATTTATAGGAAGTGCCACTTGAGCCTGAACCAAGGGGAACCAAGAATCTCTGAGCCAAATGGCAGCTCTTAAACCTGCTGCAGCAGAGCCCTGGGATATGGTTTGGTTTGCAAGGAGTTACAAATTTCAGTGGATTCCAGTGAATTCAGCCATTTCATGCTGAAATAACATCAGATTGAAAGCAACAAAAAAAAAAAAAAAAAAAAAAAAAAAAAAAAAATTGGAAAAGAGGACCTGTCTCTATTATTATTCATATGACCCAGATGAGAAAATTATGCATTTGCAGTGGGAGGTGTGTCTAACACGGGCACGGTGGCTGCCTCGGGACATTGGCTGGCTGGGGAGAGAAGGACTTGCAGCTCAGAGGGTCTGGGTGTCTTCTCTATCAGACAGATGAAAGAAAGAGCTGATTGTTTTGTGTATTCCATGCTTATTCCAAGGTAAGAGAGAGCTAAAAATACACAAAGATGGCATTTGCCCTATCCCTGGAAGTGTTCAAGGCCAGGTTGGACAGAGCTTGGAGCAGCCTGGGATAGGGGAAGGTGTTCCTGCCCCTGCCAGTGTTGAAACTGGATGATCTTTCAGGTCCCTTCCAACCCAAACCATTCTGTGATTCCATGATTTACCTTTGCAGCAGAGCTGATTCATGAGTACCAACTGAATAGAAGGAGAACACAGAATCAGTCAATAAATGTTAAAAGTGAACATATGCTAGACATTTTGAAAATGAGTTCATTAATCCATAAAAGAAATTAGATCTTCTGTATAAGTCAGTCTCGACAACCAGTTTGATTAGGAATTTCAAGGTTTATTTTTTATTTTTTGATTATTTTAATTAGAATATTAAAATGAAGACTTTTTTTCCCTGGGGAAATATGGTTAACATAGGTCTGTTGTAAAGTTATGCTGCTTTTTCTTTTCCTCTGACAGTTGCTACCAAAAAAATTACTGCTTTTGGGTAAAAAAAAAAAAATACTTGAGTTTTCTCCTTCATACTATGAACAGGAGATTAGTCACTAAAGCTCAATTGTGGCTAGACGTTAAGAAAAATCTTTTAGTAAAACCTAGAAAAGGTTGAAGTCTTCAGTATCTCATATTTAAAAAAAAAATAAATAAATTAACATCCAGCCAGCAATTACTGAGGTACATTTGACTTTTTTTTAGAACAGCAACAGACTAAGTCCAGTAGTCCATGGTATAGATTAGCTTTCAGCAGGGGAGGCTTTCAAAATCTCTAGACAGTTTTGGGAATTGAGGCTACTTGTGACACAATTTTGGCAAAACTGAAGAGACCTTGAGGGTGAACCTTATTTTATTGATCCTAAGATATCTGCAATACACAAGGTCACACCCAATTTAACTTTTGGGATCCCTTAATAGAAAGCAGAGAGAAACACAGTATTTTAAGGTACAAATGTCTGAGCACTGAAATGTTTACCTTTGGCCAGGTACATCTCATCCTATTAATGTAATGGATGTCATTAATGCAGTCTTGCAGGTCATAAAATCGTGGAATGGTTGGGTTGGAAAGGAGCTTAAAGATCTCATTCCCACCCCTGCCATGGGTAGGGACACTTTCCACTGTCCCAGGCTGCTCCAAGCCCCATCCAGCCTGGCCTTGACGCTTCCAGGGATCCAGGGGCAGCCACAGCTTCTCTGGGCAACCTCTGCCAGGGCCTCACCAGCCTCACAGGAAGAGTTTCTTCCTAATATCCCATGTAAACCTGTCAGTGTGGCAGGTGTGAAGGTGTTCCCCCTCGTCCTATCACCCCAGACCCTTGTAAAATGTCTTTTCCCATCTTTCTTGTGGGTTCCCTTCGGGTGCTGGAATGCTGCACTTAGGTCACCCCAACCCTTCTCTTTTCCAGGCTGAACAATCCCAATTGTCCCAGCCTATCTCTATAGCAGAACTGCTTCAGCCCCCTGATCATCTCAGTGGCCTCCCCTGGACTCACTCTAATAGCTCCATGTCCTTCCCGTGCTGGGGATCCCAGAGCTGGAGACAGGACTCCACCTGGGATTTAGCTAAGAATAAGCTGACAAAGCAGGAATGGAGTGGTCATTAATGTTGGCATGTTGGATGCTAATACAGGAGATGCAAGTGGAGAATGTACTTTTGTGATGAATCCTTTATACCTGTGCCATCCTTGGATACTTCCTGGAGAGATTCTTGGTGCTGCTGTGGCTCTGACATGCTGTGTGGGAGCTCCTTCTGTCTCTTATCTCTTACAGCCTGACTGTTCAGAGCCAAACAACTGTAAAAGTGATAAATTGGATCTTCCACATAAAAATCCAATCTGTTGTTATCTCAGACTCTCTGAGCCCCAAGGTGAGTGCCAAGAAGAGGGGTCATGGTTTCTCTCAAGCAAAGAACATTCCATGTGGATTGTTGGATCATGTGGATTTACTGCACAACCTAAACACACTGTGATTGTTCTTGATCTAACCCTTTTGGCTGTACATCAGTATTTACATTACAAACATAAAGTATACACTTTTGCTTTGATCCCATGCACTATATCCACAATTTGAGCTCCATTCCTATTGATTGTGTGTAGTCATGTTGTATCTTCTTGTTCAATCAATACATCCAATGATGTAAATGTTACTTAAATAGTCCATGCAGTTTGTATTCCAGGTGAATTCATACAGCTATCCTTGTAGAAAAGCTTGCACACCTGGAGGTTAACATCTGTCTAAACAGAAAATTCATTTCTTTTAGTTAACAGGACCCTGTCATTGTAATAAATGAATTATGAAAAAATGTGTGTTGGTTATCACATGCACAAAAACCTGCAAGAGATTCTCAGCCATGGAGGATGGGAACAGTGTTCAGCTGTCCATACCATAGATCTCTGCAGTGAAAATATCTCCAAATCAGCTAGCATGAAGAATTTTCTATTTTTAAGAAAAAATGTCACATTTAGAGCAGTTTAGTTGATAAGAATTTAAGGATTATCTGGATTGAACCCAGATACCATCTCTTTTCTCCATTAATCTCCTAGGGGACTGAAGACAGTCAGACTGCCTGTAGCTCTGCAGTACAGACCTCTGCACCTTGGATCCAACCCATCCTATTTCAGAGCTCTGTTAAATTGCACTGAGATGTGGTTTATGCAGAACTAATCACAACAAAAAGAGTCACAGGGTTTAAAATTACTGTTCTGAAAGTACACACAGGAGGAGCCCCTGAAGATCACAAGGTTGCTTCAACCAGCAGTCCTTTTGCTGAAACCATCAGTCAGATGGCAATACATCTATTTCTAATAGTGTCCCTGTGTAAAAAGAACCTATAACTTTTCCAGAAAAAGAAACTTGGGATATTTCACATGTGACATGTAAAATTTATGCTTAATATAGGAAAATTTAATTTTGCTTGATTTCAAAATGGGCTGAATACTCTCACCAAAAAGATTCCTCTTCACCTCTCCAAAAAAAAAAAAAAATTTTAGTGCATTTTCAAGTATTGAATAAGAAATGCCCATGGCAGAGGGTTGGAATGAGATGAGTTTGAAGGTCTTTAAGGTCTTAAAGGCCCTTTCAAAACAAACCATTCCACAATTCTATGAAATTAACTCATGGTGAAAAATTAAGAGGTATTTTGTTACTGCAGAGGTGCATGAATAATGACCAAGAATAAAATAAAATGTTTTATACATTAAGGAAAAAAAAAAAAAGAAAAAAAGAAAAAAAAAAACCTCAGGAAATGGCCTGTGTAAGCCACGTGTGCAACTCATACCTTCATGTGTAAGTAGTTTTACTGAAAGAACAAAGGATGTTCCTGGACATTCCCATTACATTACAAAGCTGGTGTTCCAAGAATAATATGCCTGAGAATAAAACAATAATTATAAAACCACAAATGAAATCAAAGCAGTGCTGCCTAAAGCCTTAAGCACCACAGGTTTACAAGGCATGTAAATATAGCAGCTTGGATAAAGATGTAAACCCTTACACTGCACCCTTTACAATCTCACACTTCAGAAGCCAGTGCAAATACATTGGACTGAAAATGTGGGTAGGTAATCTCTGGATCTCTGGTAAGGAACACTATTCATTTTCTTTTAAAGCTGTGTGAATACATGCAAGCTCAAATTAAGGAGAGCAGATAACCAAGTGCACGCTAGAGATGAGCAGGCTGCTTAAAGCGACTGCATAATCGGTGAAGCTTTAAAAAAGGAAGAAAACAGCTTGAGGCCTTTTCTCCTTCTTCCTCTAGAATGTGACATCATTGTATATGACACAACACCTTGGAAGGAACCATATGGGGAAACGCAGACATGTTGCTAACTAAATGTGAGCTCCTTCATGATGAAAAAATCTTGTTGCTGGCCAAAGCGTGGATGGTCCCAGAAAAAGCACAGTTTATGCAGTGGAACTGACAGTTTTACTTCAAGGACATTTTTCATGTCTAACGCCCTTTCTGTGCAGGATTTAGAAAGGCATACCAGGAATATAATACTGTGTTTTGTTCAGATCTAATCAAAAATGGTTGATTCAAGTCAGCACCTTAAAATGCATGAGATGTACTCATGTCATTTTTTGCTTGACTGTTTACAGAACTGAATTTTAGATCTCTAAACTCATTATTTGTTGTTATCTATTCCACTGATTGAAGGAATATATATACCCTGCCCCTACCTTGTAATATCTCTTTAGGTAGAGCTTTGCTTTTTTTTTTTTTTTTTTTTTTGTTAATTCTTAGTTTCTCTAAGTTGCAAAATCACAGAATGGTTTGGGTTGAAAGAGACATTGCAGCTCACCTCATTCCACCCCTGCCATGGGCAGGGACACCTTCCACTATCCCAGCTTTCTCCAAATCCTGTCCAACCTGGCCTTGAACACTTCTAGGGATGGGGCAGCCACAGCTGCCCTGGGAAACCTGCCTGTGCCTGTTGACCTTACTGAAGTTTTGGATTACAGTTTATATCTAAAAGCTCAATTTTTAAAAAAATTTCATTATAATCATTGTCATCCGTAGCAGTAACAGCATTAGCTGTAGTAGCAGCAGCAATAGCAATAACTGTAGCAACAATGAATTTGACTGAATACAATGTAAACTGACAATAATTATTTTTCAGTGCTGCTCAGGTTGAGTAGTGATTGTCTCTGAGGATATGAATAAAACCTCTCTGCTTTAACACTGAGCTTTCATCATGAATATCCACATTCACTAACACAGCAACTGGTTCCAAAGTGGTCTTACGTGACTTCAGCAGAACAGGTGATCCAGACCTAGATCCAGCTTTAGATTGGGAGTGTTAATAGATGAGAAAAAGGTAAAATTGAAATGAGGAAGCTGCCTGAACAAGTTTGGTT
This sequence comes from Cettia cetti, assembly GCA_013401135.1. NCBI lineage: Eukaryota > Metazoa > Chordata > Aves > Passeriformes > Sylviidae > Cettia > Cettia cetti. The sequence continues at coordinate 16,401 of VZUI01047371.1, forward strand.
TTGGTTTTTTTTGTGCATTAAAATTACAAGAACTGCAGTTTAAAGTTGAAAGAATTTCCCATGGAACACAGCATTTGCATTTCTGTGAGCCCATCCAGGTAATGGGATGGGAATCAGGAATTTCTCAGAGTTCCACTATGAGATATTGCATTTCATCCTTAGTCCCTAAATTGAAAAAGATGATGGACCCCAATTCAGAAATCTTTCACATTCATCTTGGCTTGAAATACCACAGAAACCCATGTATATAATTGGAACTACCTAGACAAAATTAGATATTTTATTTTTTCTCTTCATTAGAGACTGAAATCTATACTTAATTTTAATGATCTATCTCATGAAAATGACTCATGAAACCACTTAATTATGTGTTTGATTTTTATTTAAGTCTGTGATTAAATTCCATAGAAATTAGTCAAATTTAAGCGTGCCTTTAGGATTTACAATGAACTTAGGTGCATTCCTGGTTAGCTACCTTGTCCTGAATGATTTTTGGTAGGTTTTGATGGCTTGGGATTCAGATGAAAAATATTGTTCTTCCATTTCACAATTTTGTCATGAGCCAGGACACCCAAAAACAGAAAAAAAAAATCAACCTAGAACTTCCAACCAGAAGAATTTTTTTTTTCTTTTATTTAGGCTTTTACATGCAAAACTACTTATATTTTCACTCCCCCATGTAAGCCTGATGTATTCAGACTAACACAGCTCCAACAACTGCAGGCTAACTCCATCTCTGGGGTAAATGCATGGCCTGGAGGGATATATTTGATTCATAATGGCTACAGCTGAATTACAGTGAGTGCTGGAGTGTTATTTATGGTATATCTGAAAGTTCATTGAAATTATTTAGATCCAGATCCCTCAAAGGATAGAAGTACAACACAGGTTAGATTTATGTGGGCAAGTCCAGGTGAGCGGTCCACAAGCTCTGCCTCAAAGCAAAGGTCCCTCCACTTGCACCAGTAATTTTCTGTGCATGTTCAAAGGCCTTGTCTGGAGCCAGCACAGGGAATTTGCTCTGCAAACCATTTCCCTTTAACTGGGATTCACATCTAAGCATAGCTGAGATTTACAAACTGGGTAGTGGCAGGTCTATAGCCCAGATATTTTGGCCGAGATATTTGCAAACAACTTAGAGCCCTTTGCCTGGGAATGGAAAGCCTGGCCTGATCTAAACTAATTCCTTACATTTCCTGGAAATGTGGCTTTATCCATGAGCACTCCTGGGCTGTCATTCTGTGTGCTAAGGGCACAGGAAGGAACTGGAAGTTGGGAAGACAGGAGGAGAAAGAATTGTAAGAAATCAGGGGCTTTCCATCACATTTAAATCTCGAGCTACTCTGCAGAAGGAGGTGCAAAGTCTCTGGGGCCAGGGGAAAAAAAAAAAAAAAAACAACATTATATGCATCATGATTCAGGAGTTAACCCACATGGAAAAATCTCATCTTTCATTCAGGCACATGCAATATAATCTAGGAGAAAACAATGACTAAATGAACTAAAAACCATTATGAAATACAGTGAAAATCAGATTTTAGAGTTAGAAAACTTTCTTTCAGTTAAAAGTGCCACTAAAGAAAATTATCTTGAACATCATGTTTTCCTTCATAAAATTCAGAAGTAGAACTTTAAAATTTTTGTATTCACTGTATCTCATTTTATGCATCTTTCTTTTCCTTATTATTTTCTTCTTAATTTGTATTTACATATTTCTATTTTTGTATTGTATGTTCTTATTCTTAATTTATATCACTGCTAAAAGCTTGTAACTTAAAATTAAATTGGAAATTAAGTTGTTGAAGCAATTGATTCTCATTCTTCCTTCCCTGTCATGTCTCCTATGACAAATGGGATGATCTGTGATAGTTTTCAGCCTTATCCATTCTCTGAAAAAATCCTAAAAATAGTATTTTGTGATCTTAATATGAAGACTTTCTGAATTGCAAAAATATTAAATTGTCCACTGGAATATCCAGCTGCAAGATAATTTCTGAAACACTAATTTATCCACCATTAGAGCCATCATTGCCATTAGAAAGTAAAGTTAGGTGTGCAGTCAGAAACTGGGTTTAACGTTTGACAGTCATTACCTGGGAGAGCTCAGAAATGAAAAGAGAAAAGTGTTGGAGTGAAAATTAGGATACAGAGCTGGTAAATCACTCAGCCTGATATTGCTTCATTTTAAATGTGCCAGGCACTGCACATTCGAAAAGAATATAGCAGCAGAAATTCACCCTGTGTCATCGCATAAGGGGCTTTTGGAGAGAAATACTCTCCAAAATGAAAGCTGAAACTGAGATTCCTGTATCTGTGCTCTGGAATTTATTAAAATTGTCTGAATTTCATAGGAGCACAGATCTGAAAGAGATCTTGTCCCCAGATCAACAGCTGCAATCTCCTGCCCTGCTGATGAATTATAATACCTGACACTTTTTCAAAACAGGTCTTGCACTGAAATATATGATTATCTGCCTTTTTTGAGCTTATTGAGGGGAGTCTGTTCCAAGTTTAATTTCTATTTAGAAACCTAGTAAGGAATCCCAGCACACTTGTATTCCTATGGTTAAGAGTTAAGCATGTATTTTTCATATTTAAGTTCAAAAAAGGCTGTTGAAAAACAGTTTTTAGAAGGAAAAAAAGATCACATTTAGGGGCTGCCCTAAGAACTTGAAGCCTCAGGGGGTGTATTTTCAACTGGTTAAATGCAAACTTCTCCTGAAGGGAGATGTGACAAGGTGAAGGAAAGGGACAAGGATGGTGGGGACTTATGAGCTCAAATCTGTTTTAGCTTGGGAACTTCTGCTTTGTGCTCTGCTGGATAATGCAGATGAATTTCAGCACATTTCCAGATGTGTGAAATACATCTGGAACATGTGGGTAGCCACTGACATTGTCCACACTCTGCTCAGAAGTGTGCAAGGCAAGGCCAACATAAAAGATCTTTTATTTATATAGGTGTAATTGTGCCTTTGTTAATACACCTTCTATAGTACAAGGGTTGCTATGACCCTGCTCTTTTGGAGAGAGGATGGGAAGTTTATTCCTTGTTTCCAGAGAATCCAGTCAGTGTGAGCCACATGTACAGCAAACAACTATTTTAATGTAATATAAATGTTATATTGAAGTGTAATATATGCATTAGACTCTTAATTCATTTAAGTTAACTGGAAAATGTTTACTGCAAGTCATGGATTTTGAAAAATTCTCATAACCTGGGCTTCTAACTTTGACTACTCCCCTTTTCCATGCAAACAGTTGACAAGCAAAATAGTAGGACATGTTACATCCCAACCTCTTGTTTTTGAGAGGGTTAATGCCACTTTCTTTCTCCTTCCTTGCTTTTACCCTCTGCTGCCTAAAAAGAACACCCAGGTTCAATGAGTGACAAATCATTACAGACCGTACAGTGTAATTAAAAAGCACAGCCATTGATCAGCTATGAGCTAAACCTGAGACAAAAAAGTGAGAGACCCAGAATAGCTGGCAAAACTTCTCATTGAATCTGTCTGAAATGGAAGATGTTCTCCCTGGAGGCATGGAGCGTGGCCCATTGTGCATTTCCATTAGAGATACACACTGACTCCGAGCACGCCATTGATGTTGGCCTATTTATGAAAGGCTGTTGAAAGAGGTTTCAGAGTTAATTGAAAAGAGCTGTTTCTGAAGTAAGGTAACTTCAAACAACACAGCTCTGAAATGTGTTTTAATGGACTGGAAATCAGTGAATTTTCCATAGTGCACATGAAATAAAAATGGATGGCATCAACTGAAAGCTGCGTTGCCATTTGGTGGGATTCCTTTCATTATTGTTATTATTGTTGTTGCTGTTATTGCTACCAGTATCGCTCACTGTCACTGTCACTATTAACACCTTTTTTAACTATAGCTGCTCAACTGCCAGTGATAAAACAGCTCTGGTCTTGATTGATTAGGGGATCATTTTCTAGGATCTGCCAAAATATTCATTACAAGTCCTTTCTCTACACGTTTGTAACACAGGCTGCCTGCAGAAACTGCCAGGCTTGAGCCACAGAAAACAGAAGGAAAAGCACTTTCAGTTGTCAGGTAGAAGTAATTTCCACAGCCCTCCTCTACCAAGGTATGCTGTGTTTGAAATATATTTATTCTTAATGATATTTCCATTTTAAAATTAAAGCATATGCCTAAATTCAGGCATGGGTTTACTCAGGCATTTGTTTAGTCTCTGCCTTGAGCTGAGGTCTTGCACATAAGTTTGTATTTAAGTTCATGCTTAAATGAAAACCTTTGCAGCAAAACATGCACCTGAATTTCATAAAGAGTAGCTGAGTATACATTTAAATCCCAGTTTGTGATTAAATACTTTTCTCAGCTGAAAACAACATACTTTTAAATTATTTTTTAAAACTTGGAAATGTGTAATAAAATAGAAATGACTGAGCTAAATTTATGCCTTCCCTTCAATTTTATTTTGAAGAAACTTAGAGTGAGCAAGAAGGAAAGCAATTCCTTGCCCTTGGATGAAGTGTGTTTGAACAACTCAGGGTATTCAGGCAGAAAGGAACAAGATCAGATTTCGAGAAACTTTCTCAGACTGATTAATACCCAATACCTTGAAAAACTCATAAACTCCTGTGAATTGCAGGGGAAAGATGAGAGCAAAGTAACTCAGTACAGCACAAGCAATAATCAACTTCTGACACTGAGCTGGAATGATAATGAGTGTTTTACACCTCCATTCTACTCTTAATCCTCTAAGTAATTCACAAGTTCTGTTGAAAACCTCCCATGTTCCATTAAAAGAGATGACCTCACAGACATTAATTAACTTAATCTCACAAAACTCATTTAAAGTGCGGAAGAGTTGTTGTCCTCATTTTTAAATAAGGAATGAAACACAAAGATAGTAATGACTTCACCTACCAAAATCAGCAGAAATACTTAAATCACAGCCTTGCACAGTGCTACCTTCACTCATTATTATTTTAAGTTTTACGGCTGCTGGGTAAAGAAAAAAAAAGAAAAGTAAAAACCCTGAAACACCCTTAGGGCACAAAAAAGAACAGTACAAGGAAAAACCAGAAAAATTACTTCAGTTTTAAATAACTAGAAATCTCATTTTTTAAGGTTGTCATGACACTTTGGCATCTGCAGTGATTTTTAAAAATTTGTGGCTGATAATCATGGATTAACATGTGCTCAGTTTATCTTTGAAGTTGCTGAGGGTACTTACATGCACAGATTAAGAATGTGCTACTTGTTCTGCAGAGCAGGCCGTCAAAAAAAGGGACAGGGATGAAGGCTGAGGTTGGAATCTGAAATTGAGGACAATGTAACTCCTTACTTCAGTAGATAAACAGTCTGGATTTTCTGAGGAATTAAATATTGAGTAGAGAGATTTATTTTTTCTGTCATTCCAACATCTATACCTGGAGTATAAAGATTCTCTCTGGGATAGAGAATTAGGCACTAAAACTGGGAGAATTAACATGGTTATCTAATGCAGAGGAATGAGGAGATACTGGAAGAAAAAAGGAAAACCAAAAAGGAAAATATTAATTTCAGCATCCAAGATACGTATTTTAAAGTTAGGATTAAGTCTTGCCAGGAAAGCAAGATTCAGAGCCTGAGAATTGAGGCAGATTTGAGCTGAGAGCAGATTTGAATTGTCAAAAGTATTCATTTGAGAAAAGGGACATTTGGGTCATTCAGATGTGGAGCTTGAACTTGCACTTCCCCTCTTCAGGAAAAGTGTTCTTACCACTGAAAAAAAGTGGGATTGTTTCCTGGTGTTCCAGTCAAAACCAAATTTTGAGTATATAAAATTTCACAGCTGTGGGTCCAGAGGGTGAGGAATAAAAGAACTTGAGCATCTGGAAAAGAACACATCCTTATTCTACTTCACTCTTCTGGAATATTTTGGGTTGGATCATTCTGGCCAAACATACAGTCTTAGTTTAATTGTCACCTAGAAATGAGTTTTCCCCTCTATGTATTATAGAGGGAGATGAGGATGACAAATGCAGGTGTACAGCATTTTTAGTGCAGACTCTCAGGGTTTGATTTAGCTGCCCAAATATGGGTATTTGCTGTCATTCCAGATAATCAATGAGGATCCTCCATGCTCTGATGATGCTGAATATATGATATTCAACTTCCATGGAATTCTGGAGAAGAAATTGTGATTAAGTTCCTTTGGAAAGCAACTCTTCACCTTAAAAAATTGTCTGTCAAGGCTGTAATTTTTCCAGTGAGACTTTGTTTGCATGGAATTTTGATCACATAATTTTGTTTCTTTTCTGGATTCTCTGAATGTTGTTGAGATATGATGCCTGTGCTATAAGAAAGAAGAAGAAAAAATATATGGTGACCTTGGAAATATGTGTTAATATTTACTGCATAAATTCAGCAGCAATTTTAGCAAACAGGTCAATTGATTTCTTTTGGAACTAATTAATTATAAGCAGCCCAGACACATTCCAGTTAAACATACAAGACACATCCTCTTTGGATAACACCTGTCATCACACATTTAGTAAATAAGAGGATGATAGAATGCAGTTTTGGGATCAGAGAATCATGGAGTGGTTTGGGTTGGAGGTGACCTTAAAGGACATCCAGTTCCAAGTTCCTACCATGGGCAGGGACACCTTCCACTATCCCAGGTCGCTCCAAGCCCTGTCCAGCCTGTCCTGGGACACTTCCAAGGATCCAGGGTCAGCCACAGCTCCTCTGGGCAATCTTCAACCTCCCAAGGAGCAGTTCACAGCAATGACAATCTCAAGGTTGGAAACCTGGATGTCCAGCTTTATAAAGTTCTCATTAAGGTATTGCAGCATAGTTCAGGAGGTAGATGGCTGCAATCTGAGATGAACTGTGCTTTGTCAGAGTTTAATTTCAGGTAAAAATTCAGACTGAATGTCACCTAGTCATTTAATTGAATCAGAAATTAATTCCCTAGGGTCAGCTGAGATCGAAACATAAACCTGACTATAATCAGCATAACAATGTTAGCTAAAATTATGCTTCTGAATGATAGCACCTGATAGAAGTGTAGGGCAAAGTTTCCCTAAAGAGGTATTAGAAAAATGTGCTGCCTTGTCTATAGCCTTTGATATTGGGCCAGCTGTTGTTTGCATATTTCAAAGTGAACTCTAAGACCATCTGATTTTCATGCAAGTACCTATTTATAACCTTCAGATTTCATTATCCTCCTTGAGCAAACCAAAAAAAATTGACAAAAATTGGATTTTAAAAATATAAATGGATAGGGCTTTGAGGAACCTGGTCTGGTGGAAGGCGTCCCTGCTTATGGCAGAGGGGTTGGAACCAGACTGTCTTTAAAGTCCCTTACAACCCAAACTATGCCATTATCCTATGATTCTATAAAGATAAAATCAACTTTTCTCTGTGGTCCCAGGTTTTTTGGAAACATATGACATTAAGTTTGTCTTCAAAAATAGTTTATTAAAAGACAGCACAGAGAGGTTGTGCTATAACATTTCCATAATCATCATCAGGCTCTCACCTTCCCTTGGAATTTCTTCTGTGGCCCAACACAGAGCACAGGCCAGCAGACTACTGATTTCCTAAAGCAGACTGTGAACTGGGTCAAACAAGGCAATTTTAAATGGATAATTAATTAAATAATGCAAGAAAACTTTTTTCTTTCACCTTTAAAAAAAGCTTAAAATTTGCCTTAAGTAAGATTTATGATATCTACATGTAAAAACATGTACTTAGCATCTGTAGATGTTATGTTTGGGCATAAACTCATTTTTTTAATGTCATATCTTTTTCCATCTGTTTTCTGAAGAAAACAGGGACCATATGCAAAGCACAATTTTCTGTTGGTGAAAATACAGCTAAAGCCTTATTTGCACATTGCTCACTTAAATATTTCTTTAGTGTGTATCTGTTGAAAGATCCATTTCAAAAAGGCTCAGGGATGTTCCATGCAGAGATGTTCTTCAAAGGAACACCTGAGTCTGGCTCGAAACTGGTATTACAGAGTCCTTCTTCCTTTGGGATATGGGGCTGTCAGGTGCCTCAGCTCTGACCTCTCTTCACCAGACATTTCCAATTCTGATAGTATTTTAGATATTTCACTTGAGATAAACCCTCCCCTGTTATCTTTCCCTATTGGCAACAAAGATGGCCACAGTGATTGGAGGCTCTGACCAGCCTGGTCTAGTGGAAGGTGCTCCTGCCTATGGCAGCAGGATAGGAGCTCAATGAAATTTAAATCCTTTCCCACCCAAACCATTCCTTGATTCTATAAATAATCTGACTTTTGAGAAGTATTTTTGTATTTAGAAACCAGGAATGCGGTAAACTGAACTTGAAGTCGGGAAGAGAACAGATGTAAATAAATACTACAGATTAAACCATGTAAATCAAAACAAAAGTGCTTCTGTTATTGCAGAAAAATTACTGTTAGCTATCACAGATTTTGGGGGAGAACGTGAAATATTTTGAAGAGTCTTAACACCAGAGAAGAGCAAAATATATATAAATCAGCTTCATAAATAATGCTTGCTTTTCTACTGTGTGTAAGCCTTTATGTTTCAATTCACTGGTGCACATTCTGTAATACAAATAGAAATACTAATGAGAGTTTTTGCCTCTGACTAACTGCAATTTTCCTTCAGCTGTTGAATTTCTGTGAAATTATCCATTGCTTTATCCTCTAGCCCAAAGTATTAATCAAAATTCCTTTCAGAACCACTGCCAAGTTTATCAGTGCTCCTGTTTCAGAGCAGTAGGTTCACAATAAATTACTCTCCTTTTCCATCCATCAAGCCTGCTTGTTTTGAAGTCAGGGTGGGAAAGTTGGCTGAATTAAATAAGAGCAATATGTTAAACGTAGCTTTCCTCCCTAGAAGCTGACTCTCAGAAACACATCCTAACTACTGCTCTTTTTTTAATCTTTTACTTAAAGATTCAAACAAGACAGTTCAGACACAGCTAACTACAAATGTCCTTCCCTTCCCTTCCCTTCCCTTCCCTTCCCTTCCCTTCCCTTCCCTTCCCTTC
>VZUI01047373.1:0-70419 GCA_013401135.1 Cettia cetti
TCTCTCTCTGCAAGGCCTTTTAAGGATAAACTGTCCAATTAAGAAATGACACCTCAATTATTTTTGCTTTGAACCCAATCACCAACCACCCCTGGCCCACAATGGGGACTTTTCTACCCAGTGACAAAATCCCACCCAGACCATGGAGAAGAAGGTGAAAAAGAAGGACTGGCCCAGCCCTAAATCCTGCACCTTGCTTTATATCTGTATTGCTGTATTCTAAACCCTGAAACTCTGAGTTTTGCACCCTGTGATGTCCCACACTCCTATCCAAACCCCACAGCCACAATCCCAGGGCTGTCACTCAATTTTGGGAGCTTCTCCACGGGCTCAGGTCAGTGCAGGGTTTGCCTGGGGGTCAGAGCCTGGCAGCACAGGGAGCCTGGAACTCTCAGTGCCCAGGGCCCCAAGAGATGTGCACAAATCACCTCTCTGCACACTGAGGGGATTCTCTGAGCTGTCCCACTCTGACTTGGTGCAGAGCAGCCTCTCTCAGAACATGACTCACAAGCACTTCTGCCATCATCTGAGGATGTTCAGGCAGAACAAATAGCATGTGACCCGAGGCCAATCACAGCTGGGAATTTGGATTAAAAATAAAAGAGGAATGAGAACATTTGTCACAGAATACTCTGTCCTTCATGGAGAAGGAAATTTTCTAGCGGTGAATAAAAACAGCATTTATTTTTATTAAAAGTGCTTCTGTTTCACTCCATTTTTTTCTGACCCTAAGAGCAATTCTCCCTCGTGGGTTTGGCTTAGTGAAACAACACAAAGCATGTTCTTTCTCAGACTGGGAAGAGGGAATGTCGTGCCTGTGAGAAGCTGCCTGCACCTTGCAGAGTGAAAAAGGGATTGGGCTGAGATCTTTTATACACGTGGGACAGAGCTCCTGCTGCCAAACCGGGCCACAACCAGGAGGAAAGTTTACACACTGGGGGAGTGTCCAAGCTGGGTTTGGTGAGGGGATTTGTGCCTCTGAGGGCAAAAATTAAAGTTAAAGCTGGGGGAGAGTCCAAGCTGGGTTTGGTGAGGGGATTTGTGCCTCTGATGGCACAAATTAAAGTTAAAGCTGGGGGAGTGTCCAAACTGGGTTTGGTGAGGGGATTTGTGCCTCTGAGGGCACAAATTAAAGTTACAGCTGGGGGAGTGCCCAAACTGGGTTTGGTGAGGGGATTTTCTCCTCGGGGTGAATTGTCAGCCAGGCAGGCAGGGATGAAGAGCAACTGGATTCTTCATTTTACCTGGAGTAACAGTGGGCACCGTGTTAAATTCAGCCTTGCTTCAAATCCTGTATTTTGCTGGGTTTGCCACATCATTTCTGTCTTCAAAGAACAGAAAATAAAAATACACACTGGGCTAGTTCTGCAGAGGCTGAGGGTTTCAGCCTAATAATTACCACAGTTTTCCTTTGATTTGACAATTGCTTTCAACAGAAAAAAATAGAACAGAAAAAATATCAGCCCAGGGTGGCTACAGGGCACGGCTCTGCTCTGAGAGCTCCCCTTGTTCTCCACACAAATCCTGAGGGATCAGGGGGTGTGGGTGCCGTGTGGGTGACAGGAGAGTGACAACCCACTGGAAACAACCACCAGACTGAAGTTTAGTTTGGAGGTTCGGGGTTTTGTTCGAGTTTTTTGTTAATTTGTACTTGTTTTTTTGTCAGCACCCATTTTCTGTTTCTCTCAGGACAGGAGCAGGAGCTGAGCAAAGCCAGAGCTGCTCATGAGCACCCTGGGAAGAGCCTGTGGCACTCACTTGGCTGGAGCAGAGCTTCTGCTCTTGAATTAATCAGTGTCCCACTGCCAGGGCGGGGGTTTGCCCCTGCTGTGGTTACACATTCACCCACCCTGGATTCCCCAGCACAGCCTGCAAGTCACAAAGTTCCCTGGCTGGTGATTTCATCATTCCTTTATCAGCTGCCAGGGAGGCACTGCTATCAGTCTGGCACTGGCACTCTGCTCGCAGATTGGCACTCCACTATTTTGTCTATATTCCCTATCCTACACAATCCAGCCAAGGAATTTTGCTCACTCAGCTCCAGCACTTCAGCCTTTGCAGAGCTCTGTAAACACAAGCTCCCAGAGAAGAAAGCCAAGAGCATGCCGTGGCAGGGAAAAATATGCTTTAAATACATTTAGTGAGAATTATTTAAACACTTCATCAATCAAGTGACAAACAAGAAGCAAGATCTAATTTATAATCCCTCTTTGCTCTGGGTATAGTAAGAGGTTAGTGGACAGCAGGAAAACAAAATCATATTTTATTTTCCCACCTGCTTGCCTCTATTACACTGTGGCCAGAGGTGTGTTAGGCTCAGTGCATTCCAGAACAGAGCCCAGGCACTGTGGGAGCAGCATTGAAACATCATTTTATTTGCTGGGAGCAGCTGCAAAACCTGAGGGGGAGGCTTGGAGGCTCCCTTCAGCTATAGGTTATTGCACACGTTCTTCAGGCAGCTGATAGCAAGGAAAAGAGCTGTGCTGAAAAACAGATAAACTCTGATTTCCTTGGTTTACCTCAGGAACAGATTTCCAGGAGCACTGAGTCAGAGGAATGATTTCTTTCTTATAGTTTTATTTTTTTTTCCTGTTGAAAGCAATTATTAAATCAAAGGAAATCTGTGGTGATTATTAGGCTGAAACCCTCAGCCTCTGCTGAACTAGCCCAGTGTTTATTTTCTGTTCCTTGAAGATAGAAATGATGTGGCAAACTCAGCAAAATACAGGATTTGAAGCAAGGCTGAATTTAACACAGTGCCCACTGTTACTTCAGGTAAAATGAAGAATCCAGTTGCTCTCAGCTCTGAAGGACAGGAATTCAAAGAAGCATTCCAGAACACTTGGCATATCAGGGATAGATTTGAGAAAAGCAGGGTGAGGGGCTGGTGAAGGACATGAATCCCACATTTAGAACAGAGAATCAGGAGAAAAGTGTTAGAAGGGGTCAGAGATGTGATCCATTCTCCTGCTCCAAGGCAGGAGCTCGGAGCCTTGAGCTGCTCCTGGTAGACTGAAAGGGAAAAACAGAAGCTGGGGCAGAGAACCTGAGAGAGTGGCTGCTGGAGAAGAGCACTCTGTGGAGTTTCCTCTTTCACTGGAGGTTTATTTGAGGGCAGAGGCACAAAGCTTTGGGCAATGGCAGGTGCAGCCTGGCCTGCTGCACCATCTCCTGCTCTTCACCAGAGATCTGTGACCTGCAGGTTCCCACACAGTTACACAGAAATTCAGCCTGCTTGTTGTCTCAGAGGTGGGGTTTCCTTGGCAGCTCCTGGGGTGAAAATCTTGGTACCAGGGAGCTGGAAAAAGCCCAAGACATTTAAGCTGAAGGAAGGGCACAGCTGCATTAAACCCCCTTGGCTTGCAGCTCCTGCTATCAAGGGGCAGTGGGGAGGACATTTGTGTTTGTTTCAGTGCTTAAACCTTAATGAGACCAGTCTGGCCATAAATATATAGAATAAACATTCCTCTCTTTGAAAGTCATGACACTCCAGCTCTTTCACAGGGGCCAGCAGAGCAGCACTGGCTGCAGGAGCAGCAGCAGCAGCTGAAGGTGTGACTTCTGCTGCCCAATTCCACCTGTTAAGGGCTCTCTGTATCTCCTGCTAAAGGGGAAATTTCCCACCTTTGAATATTCTACCACACTCGAATGAAAATCCTGCCTTGTAGACCCTTCCCCTTCTGCTCTTGGATGCACCCAGTGAAGATTTCCAGCTCAGCCACCCAAGATTTGCAAACACTGCTGTTCCTTCCAGCCCTGATTGCGTGCTCTCCCCAGGGCAGATGCAATTGCCTAAGAGAAACAAACATTAAGAAAGCATTTAATGTATTGTTGCTTGTCCTCTGATAATAAATGCAACAGCTGGAAACAAAGAGGGGAACTGTCACCTGGAACAGGCAGTTCCAAGCACCCAACACTTTGGGAGAGGGTCCAGTAACGTGCACAGTGCAATCAGAAATGGGCCCCAAGGGAAGGCTGCCTCAGGCTTTTGGGAAGGCAAATTTGAACTGTTTTTATTGAAAATTGTGATGAATGTAACCATCAGATCACACCTGTATCACAAACTCACCCTGATCCTCTTTGATGGGATGGGTTCACACTGAATTCAGACTCACAGATCTCGCAGTTGTTTTGTCTTCTGAAAATTCTAAAAGCCCTTCTGCCACCTTCTTGTGAATAAAGAGCAAGGGGATGGCAAAGATCCCCCTGCAAGGATCTCCTGCTGGGTGGGACTGAGCAGATCCCAGCACTCCCAGCAAGGCTTTGTGCAGGTCACAGGAAAAGCCAGTGACAGATGTCTGCAGTGACACAGAACCTTTGCAGCACCCAGGCACCCTGAAGGCTTGGAAACAGCCTTGGCAAACCCATTCCAGCATGGGGAGAAGCAAATGCAACTACATCAAGTGGAGGTTTTGTATCATAAATTCTAGATTTTTTTCAGCCAGACCCAAAATTTCTTGTGCCTTGGGTTTTGTTGGGTTTTTTTCACAAGTCTTGTGGAGGTGAGAAGGAAAAGAAAGGGAGAAGAATGAATTAATGACATGAGCTTTGCCAGGTTCCTTGCATGAATGCTGTTATTTAGTTACAGGAGCAGATTTCTTTAAAATGTCATACATCAAATGAGAGAAAAAAGCTCCTGTACATGACTGGAAAGAGGATTTGGGGTGGCACATGATGGTGGAGACTGGGATTTGTCTCACTTTTATTCAGCCATCTAAAATTTCCATCCAGAGCCTGCAGAAGGAGCAGCACCTCCAGAGAACAAGGAAAATCCCAGCCTGAAACATCAATGCCTGCAGGAGATAATTGCCAGGCTGAGCTCCCCCCATCCTAGAATGAGTTTAATTGGATGCTTCGCTTTTGGACAGATTTAAATTAAGGATTAGGAAATCAAGCCATGACATAAAGGCACGTTTTTGCTTTGTAAATAGCCAAAGAGTTAGAGGAGAGGATCTAGAAGGAGAGGATCTAGAAATTCATTCAGAACAAGATGATGGCAGGAAAAAAATAAATATGAGTCTCCTTGGTGTAACTTAAACATCCTTTTTTCCTACAGAAATGAAGCCCTGCTAATTAGCCAGGACACCTTTGCAGAGTCTTGTGCCATCCTTTTTTTCTGCAGTGTTTAGATCATTGATGTCCATTAACTCCTGAAATACCAGAGAGAATGTTAAGGAAAAAAAAAAAAAAAAAAAGAAAAAGAAAAAGAAATTACTTCTCTAAAAGGAAAAGAATGTTATGAAAACAAACTGTGGCTTTTTAGGACTTTTTGCAATTTCCTGAGGCTTTTTCTTGAACTGGGGAACATCAAGTCCTCCCCGTGCAGCAATTCGTGGGAACAGTGGGCTGTGCAGGGAGCCTGGGCCAGCCCATGAGGGGGAGAGGCAGATTTGTGCCATCCCTGGGCTGCAAAAGGCCTCTGGAGGTGCTGCTGCCTCCAAAGCACAGATTTTGGGAAGGCCCTGGCAGGGGCTGGGTTGTGGCAGGACGGGCAGGGTGGTTCCCCTCCCCAGGGAGAGCAATCCTAGGTGAGAACTGAGGGGCTTTGCTTGGGGGGCTCCCAGTTCCCCTCCTCCAAATCCCAGCACAAACCAGAGCTGGGCAGGGCTGGTCAGAGCCAGTGCTCAGCCAGGAGAGGCTTTGGCCACCAAGGAGATGTTTTGGCCATCAAACCACCAGCCTTTTTCAGCCACAGCAGCACTGGGGTCAGCTCTCTGCACACCCACCTCTCCCACTGCCTTTAGGGTGGGGTTAGGTGTCTTTAGGGTACCTGGATTTAGGCACCCTGCATAACACTCAGGACCTGAGAAAGCAACACTCAAAACCACCAGGAGGGGAAAAAAAAAAAAAAAAAAAAAAAAAGAAAAAAAAAGAGGAAAAAAAAAAGCAAAAAAAAAAAAAAAAGCTAAAACCCCAATTCATGGCTTGGGATGGCAAGGGGGAGTTTTGCCTTGTGGGGGAAAAACTTCACATTTCTGACAACATTTCTGACACCACGTTTCTGCTGGCTGAGCCTTGCTGTGGATTGCAGGGGTTTATCCCAACAGCTCAGGATCAGCTTGGGTTGAAATCCTGGCTCCAGAGTGCTGAAGTCTCTGAGGGCATTTAGAATTTCTAGGTGCACTGTGTATTTTGTTATCCCAGTCGTGAAGCAAAGGGCACCCAGAAAACCCCTCGTGCACCCCAGCTGGGACGAGCTCTCAGTTTGGCAGCAAACTATTCCAAAAATAAACTATTCCAAAGTAATTTAAAATCCATTTTTTCACCTGCAATAGTTTCAGCTTTCAGTGCTTCCCCAGCTTGTTTTTGGGAATGTTATATTGCACATATACTGCTTCCCCTACACTCACAAGGTCAATTATTCTGTCAAAAAAGGAAATTAAATTAAATTAAGATGGCAGGGCTTCAGTCTTGACAAAAAAAAAAAAAAATTCTTGTTATGTTGCTATTGGCTGAATATCCTAAGATGGACAGTGAAACTAATCAATGATTAATTAGCTATTTGAAGCTGGGATAACCTGTAATTGTCTTGGTCCTTTCTTAAGAAAGAAAAAAAATAAAGAAATGTTTCCTTCCTGGGTCCTCTGAGGTCTCACTTTTCCCTGATCCATGGGCTCTTAAAGATAATCATTTAATGGTTCAGATTGTTTTAGCTATTTCCTTAAATACTCCAGGGTAAATTTCCTTGCAGCTCGCTCACTTGAATGTATCTAACCCAGCTGAACATATTTAACCTCTTCTCTTCCTCCTCTCTATATTCCAAAATTATTGCTAATTTTAATCACTCTAAGCATCTTGTGGGAGTTAACCTTCTGCTGTGAAGACTTAAGCAAAGAAACTATTGAACAATTAATCTTTATTCTTCTGTAATTTCCTCCTCTTCCCTTGGCAGCGCTGGGATTTTTTATCTTTTTTGTTTGTTTTAAAGCACAGAATCTTTTCTCATCTCCTTCAAGGCCTCTTGCAAGCTTCTCACTTTCTGCTTTAATATTGGAACACCACTGGATATTTCCCACCCTGGGCTTGCACAAACAGAAGGGAAATGTTTGATTTGAGAGCCAGGATGGAAAAAGCTGCCCAACAAAGCTGCAGTGATGAGCTCCAGCCCAGAAATTGGGGGCATGACTTTGCTTACAGGACACATCACCAGAGAGATTAATTTTAATTTACTGATTATTAACAGCTACACTGACCCGAGGTGATTTAGGGTACCTGGATTTAGACACCATGGATAACATTCAGGACCTAAGAAAGTAAACACTCAAAACCACCAGGAGGGGAAAAAAAAAAAAGGAAAAAAAACCCTAAAACCCCAAGGAGCTGCTCACCTCCAAGTGAACACACAGCTGGGAAAATAAAATTTTAAAGGAAAAAATCTCAGTTTAGCTTTCTTGTTTGTTAATTGAATTATTTCTAGTGGTGATTTATAAGGGATTTTTCCTGAGAAAAAGAAAAAAAAAAAAAAAGGACATTTTCTGGTGTCCTGGAGAAGATGCTGTAAGAGGGGAATTGAGGATGAGGTTTGGTGTGCAACTTTTGGACGACGTGAGGCTGATCCCAAACCTGCAGCCACACTGCTCCAGCAGTAAAATAAAGGAAGTTGGCACTGATTGTTGTAAAGCACTTGGAGAAATTTGCTGGGAGGGCAACCCTGAGCTCCCCTTCTCCTGTGGATGGGCCACTGCAGGTGCTGCCAGGCCAGGGAGCTGAGCAGGAGTTTCCTTTGGTGGAGGTGCAGCTGGCAGGCTGAGATGTTATCTTTGCAAACCAGCTTTGAGAGACACATTAAAAGGCCCAATAAAACACTCTGGCTTCTTAATCCATTGAGCAATTACTCCTTTCAAATCGTGGCAGCAGCTGGGACAATTTCTAAGAAAATCAGGAGATAGAATCGCCTGACAACATCCCTGTGCCCTGCAGTCCTGACACGCAAAAGGAGCTCCAGCAGCTCTCTGTGCCTGAGCAGAGTGGGACAGGCTTGATTTTGAACAAAAAGTTCTTTACCCTGCACCTATCAGAGTGAATTTTTGCTCCTCTGGCTGTCAGGCAGGATGTACCCACTGTCTGTGATTTAAGGCTCAGCAGGCATGCCAAGAATATATTAGCTTGCTCTTGGCAGCAGGAATTGTGTTTGTGTAACAACAAGCTTTTAAAACCCTGTTAAGAAATGTTGTCTGCTCTGCAGCATGGGACTCGTTCGTTTTGTTGTTGTCATTTTACTGAAAAGGAAAAAAAAAAATGAAATGCACATGAGACATTTCTCCAAAAATCTGGAGGGCACCTTGGAGTGCCTTTAAAAAAATTGAAAAACAAACAAACAACAAGCAACAAACACCCTGACAGATTGGGTAAGAGCTCCATCTCCTCCTGGAAGGCTCATTTCAAAGGAGAGTGTTTGTTGTGTCTCCTGGACACGCTGCTGTGCCTCCACTGCCTGCCTGTGTGCATTGCACAAGCATTTCAACACCAGAGCCTCATTTCAGCCCCTGAAATCTGGATTTAAGCTGCAGAGCCCAGCTGCCTTTTGCTCAGCACTTCTGGATCCCAGACCTTGGGGATGCCAAGCTGGGAGAGGCCAGTGAGTGAGAGCTGCAGGGGGAGGGACAGGGATTGAAATCCCTGGGACTTTCTGTGTCTGTTCCTTTGTGCATAGTGCAAGAGGAAAATTTTATATTATAATATTTTAATAATATTTTTTCCACCAGGAAAAATAGTGGCAGAGACACTTCCTGCAATGACCACGGTACCTGCTGGAGTGAGGGAGATTAAATTCCAGAGCTGTAGCTGGAAATAAGAGTCTGGCTGAGCTTCACAAGGGCCTTCCTGGATGTGGCCATGGAAGCTTTGAACTGTCTCATTTTTGCCCCAAAGCCTCATTTCGTGGCTCACATTGGGATCTGCTTTTGCAGGAGGGTTCTCCTGTTTCCACACTCAGCAGGGAAAATTTTTTTCTATGTTTTACTAAACCAATTCTAAGTTAAGATTAATGTACAAAAGCAAACACAAATTCTTACACAAATTCTATGCACAGAATTCTATTCTAAGAATTTTCAACCAAGCTACATTATTTTTGCTGTAACTAAAGTTTAACTAACTTTGCAAAAAAGCAGTATCTAAACTTTAAGCTAAGCTTTAGGGCTTCTCTTACCGAGTAGTACAAGCAGTTTAAATGGTGAGTTCTCAGCTCCCTGCCACCCTGAGCTGCCAGGAGAAGGTTTTGCTCCTCCTGGAGCTGCCCTTCTGCTCCTCCTGAGGTGCTGCAAGGCTGCCACTGACCTCAGGAGGGGCTGCACAGCTCCCTGCCCTGGCACAATGGGCTGGGGGAAGGAAATGCTGTTCCCCTTTGCATCCTCAGCCCCTTGGCTGCCAACCAGCGTGCCACAGCTCTGAGCAGGACAGGCAAGGGACAGCAGGATGCAGGGGACAGGAACTGGGGACAATGGGAAGAATCTGGGGAGCAGCAGGCTGGCCCCTGCCTTGCCCTGGCTCTGCTCCTCGTGCTTTATGGGGTGATTTGAACCTGGCAAAGCAGGCAGACACCTTGGGATGACAACTTCTCCTCTCTCCCTCTCGTTTTAATAATGCCCACAACTGAATAATAACAATGCTCCTGCAAGAGGAAGTTTGAGGATTCTGGCTGTACAGGAAGGAATTTCTCAGCTGCTGGAATTCGGTGAGGCTTGAGCCCAGCCCAGGATGGCAGTGCAGGATTCACTCTCTGCTCATGGCAATCCCCTTTCATTATTTTTAGTGCCTGATTTGTTCTTCAAATCACCTCTACTGTTCTTCAGACATCCCTCCTGCATATTTGGGGCAGGAATCCCCAGTGTTCCATTTGGGATCAAATCCTGCTCACGCTGTGCACCCAAACCCCTCCTCCCTGGGAGCCATGGAACTCATTTGTGCAGCATTCCATGGAGGCAAATCCTCCAAATCCTGCCTCAAATCCTTCTCCTGGAAGCCTGGTCAGACTGGGGGTGCCCACGAGCCCCACACAAATGGGATTTTTCTCTAAATGTGAGCATCTGCCCCATTCTAGGCTTGATCCCAGACTGGGGGCTGTTCCCCTGCACTGGGCAGCTTCCAGTGAAGCTCTGGGATGTTGCGTGCCAGGCTTGGTGCTGGTTTATTGTGTACCAAAGGAAGTGCAGAGCAAACAGGGAGGAGAGCTTAAATATCAGATTCATAACTGGGTGCTTTACAGCCCACTGGCTCCTCCCTCACAACACATCCCTGCCCATGGCAGGGGAACTGGAATTAGATGTTGCTGAAAGTCCCTTCCAACCCAACCCTTTCTGTGATGATATTTGGGTTCAGCTGTTTCGTTTCCACTACTGACAATTTCCTGTGGTGCCACCCATGTTGGAGCTGGCAGGTGAACACCTCACCACCTCCTATGCAATGAGAGTGATGCCTCTGTGGAACCAAAACCAGCTGACATCAGAGAATACCCTCTGTGTGATACAGAGCTTTTACTGCTGGGTGCCACAAGTGCCCTCTTCAGCACCCAGAATCTCCAAGTCTCTCCTACAAGGCACCTTTGCACCCCTGTCATGTTTCCAAAATCCATTTCTTAGCACCACTTCATCCCCTGTAATTTCATTTTGGTGCCATGCCATTGCCTCCAAGGCCATTTTAGCATTTCAGTTACACTTGCAGGCAGACTCTGCACCCTGGGATTGCAATGGGAAATGCAGAGTCCTTGCTGTAGAGCCCACCCAGAAGAGAAGGTAAAGAAATCCTGGTTAAATTCCCACCACCTTCATTTATTTTTTTTTTTTTTGTCAGTAACAACCGCAAAATAAAAAAGGCTATTAATTTGCTAAGAATTTGATATGTTTTTATTTTTAATATTTAGAACGAGCCTGTCTCTGATAGTAATTTTTCATTGTCTTTTCCCACAGAACTGCAAGTGCAAGCTTAATAGGAGGACTTGGGGAATTTTATTCCATAAATTGATCTTGCAGAGACAAAGCACTGTGGAAGTCCCATCTTCTTTGAATCTGGCTTTATTACCCTTGTTTATATTTTATTGTAAAAATGCATAGACTGAAAATATCAAATATTTTACTCAGGCAGAGCACAGATGCAGAGGAACCTGCACATCACTGTGCCTTTCCTACCAGCCTAGAATCAATCACACTAATCTCCACTAAAACCTGAAAACAGAAGAGAAAAGAAGATAAAACAAGAAATATTCAACTAAAGAGCTCCTGGATCTTTTGATTAAAGTTCAGCTGAGAGCCAGCAAGTTTAACATAACCTGGATTCCAACACACAGCAGCAAACCCATTCCTTTGCATTGCACACATCTTAATTTGCTTCTGACTGCACCACTCTGATCATTCCTTTCATTTATTCTGCTTTGAGGCTGAAGTGGGAAGG
Source organism: Cettia cetti (assembly GCA_013401135.1). Taxonomy (NCBI): domain Eukaryota; kingdom Metazoa; phylum Chordata; class Aves; order Passeriformes; family Sylviidae; genus Cettia; species Cettia cetti. The sequence continues at coordinate 11,386 of VZUI01047373.1, forward strand.
ACTTTGGTGAGTCTGCTTTCTTTCCAAAAGGATTTCCCTGTGCAAAAAGACCCCAGCTGGAATTGTGAAGGTGGGCAGCCTTGAATTTGTGTCTCTGCACCAATGCTCAGGGCGCTGCTCGTGGGTCACTGCTCGTGACTTGGGTTCTGTGCCACGGGCAGGAAGAGAAGGAAACACAGCAAGCAAAGCACACCAAGAGCAGCAGATTCTCCCTGATCAGCCCCTGATGTGATCCTGTTATCAACAGAGACCCAAATCCATTTTTTAAGGTCTAGGACCAAAAGCTTGCCCTTGTTTTGGGAGCCACCTCCTTCACTCTGCTGAGATTTTTCATTTATTACAGCAGGAAGACAGATCTCCCTTGCCAGCAAGCAGATGTTCACCAAGAAGGTTTTACAAACTGATCAATTGCAAAATCCCTCACTGCAATCCTCTAGAAAATCAGATGCCCTCTGTCCTTCCTCCCACTCCAGCTTAGTTGCCAAAACTTACATACAGAATTATTACTGTAATGTTTTATAGTCACTGGGAAAAAAAAAAATCCATTTGGTCTTACAGAATGATGTGAAATGAATCTGTGGCCTCAAAAGAAAAAAAAAAAAGTCTATTAAAAGTAGCTCTCTTTCCTCCCTCCTCCCTCTCCCAGGCCCCTTTTACTCCCCTCCCCCAACAATAAAGGATGTTTTGGAACAGCCTTTTCAGGAAACATTTCCACAGCAAAATGCAGCATCATTTATAATATTTAAAGCTACATTTTTGTTGAGATGGCTTGGCAGGCTCTGCTTGCAAATCTGGCAGGATATGGCCAGCTGAGAGTTAGCACTAACAACCCGAGGATATGCTGACACAACAGAATGCTTTAATCATCCTTGCAGCGAGCAGGACAAGATCTCCTCCTGCACTGCCAGCTCTTCCCAGTGTGAGAACCAATGGTGCTGCGTGTTCCTCCTTCCCTCCCCTGCCTCTGGAGAGTTCACTTCTCCCTTGCTGTCTCCACTGAGCTAAAAAAACCTCGTTGGGTAACAGCATATAACATAATGAGCAATGGATATTCCTCTTGGCCAAGGCTGTTGTGAAAATGCTCCCCCATTTCCAGCACAATAAGGAAGGTTAATAATTAAAAAGAAAGCCCTTAACCAGTTTGTGTCTCAACAGAAGGGCTGTTTTCACTAGCAGCTAAGGCTCTTTTTTGGCTTCACCCTTTTCCAAAGCAGGGCTGAGGGCCATGCTCAGTTAGTTAAAATCCTAATTAGAAACTCGGCCCGTTGGAGGGTTGGGAACTGATCTCAGCCATTCGCAAAAAATCCATCCAAGCGAATTAATTTCACATTTAAAAGAAATCCTGAAGCATTTAACCCCAAAAATCTGAGAGTTACTGCCTTGACTAATGCTTTCCCAGAGAATTCCTGCTACACGATCTAGCCATGCTGCAGACTTGTTGTGCTTCAATATCCCCCACATTAAGCAATAAAGAGTGAAAGAGGCTGTGAATTGAACAAACCTTTCCTATTTTGGTAGCATATAAATTTATAGATGCTGCTTACTGGCTTTGAGACACTAAAACTTGCAAACACCAGGTCTGTGGAGCATTTGGCTCTTAGAAAGAAAGGTAAAATTCTGTAAGAGCCTGCACACACACATATCCAACACTGTTAGACTGCATCCAAAGCTGCTCTTATATTGCATCCAAAGCTGCATTTCTATTGCATCCAAGGACCCTGCACACACACAGAGATCTAACACAGTTATATTGCATCCAGAGCTGCATTTCTATTGCATCCAAGGACCCTGCACACACAGATCTAGCACTGTTATTGCATCCAAGGACCCTGCACACACACAGACATCTAACACAGTTATATTGCATCCAGAGCTGCATTTCTATTGCATCCAAAGACCCTGCACACACAGATCTAACACTGTTATGTTGCATCCAAAGCTGTGGAATCATTTCCTCCTTTCTTCCCTTGCTTCTCGTTGCCCCCTGAGTGTTTACTTCAAGCCACTGAAGATGTGCTGCCTAATTTCCTCGCCCTGAGTACCCAAATGAAAATCCAGAAGTTCTGAAATTGGTTTTTTTCCTACAGCCATCATTCCCAGGGCTGGGTAGTGCTGGGAAGAATGGGAGCACATATCTTGTATCCACAGAGTTGGGCACAACCCCGTGCAGCTGATTTTTAACACTGGTTTTCAGACGAGGCACTTGGGAAGGGATTTATGATGAGACACATAATTTTTTCCAGTGCTTGAATAAGAACCTGAAATGTTTGCCTGCAGTGTTTGAGCTGCTGATCCAGGAGGTGTTTGCTGGGGTTGTTCCCCCTCAGTTTTGTTTTCCTCCTCCTATAAATCTCTAGCTGCAGCTTTGTGTTGCTTGTGCTGACAAGGCTGATGTCACATCCATTTAAGAGATATTACCTCTTATTTAAAAGGAAAAAAAAAGTCCCATTAAAACCTACCCAACCTCAAGGCAGAGTTTACAGCTACAAAACAAATATTAAATCCTGGTCCCTCAGGGCTTATCTGCACCCACAGAGCCTGTGGTGTGTTAGCTGAGGGAGGGGGCTCGGCCACACAGGGTGGGACAGCAGCTCTTGGGAAGCCCATTTCCCATTTCCCAGTGTTTTGGAGCACTGAGGGCTGGCTGTGCTGGGGGAAGGTTCTGCTGGGGAGTGCTGAAGGGGGTTAATTTCCTGCACCAGGGGCACAAGGGGTGACTGAAATGGTCTGGGCTGCCTTTGCCACCACAATGGGGATGCTGGAAATGCTTTTCTCTCCTCCCAGTTCTCATTCCAGGCCCTCACAGCAAGAGAAATGGTCACCAATGCTGCCTGAAGAGGGTGATTTTTCCCACTGAACAGGGACCTCTGAGCTCCTAGCAGGAATGTTCTGACAGGGGAGGGGAGTGGGCTGCAGGTGTGCAGGGCCACCAAGGGACTTTCTCTGCACTCAATTTACCTCCAGTTCCTCCACAGAAAAAGCAGATGAGTGTGAAATACAAGACAGAAAAACAGCCCTGAGGCTTCAAAGCCTGTGGGAACCTCCAGGATCCCAGATCATCCCTGAGGATGTTATGATGTAGTGCACGGATGACTAAGGAACAGCACAGCACCAGCAAAAGCTCTTCAAAGGCAGGCATGTACCAGCTGACTGCTTCTATTTTTGAGCTGTTAAATGTTTTTAGTAGCACTGAAGATCAAAACCCAAATTGTTCATTTATGGCGTAGCCCAATCTGCCCAAAACTCCAGAGAGTCTGAAAGTATTACAACCTACTGATGAACTCCCATTAGCAAGTTTTTGTTTTTAATAAATAAAGTCCCATAGAAACAGAAAGTATTTACAATTAGATCAAAATTCTGAATATAATTCACAAGAGAAAACGCTATTTTTTGAGAAAATGTTTTCATATCCTCATAACAGTCATTTGTTCTAAATTAGTACATAGCAATTGTCCATTAAATGAACATTTTTCCCTTAAGACCTATTCTTGTAGAAAAGAATTTCAGGCAGAAAACTTCTTAACCATGATGTAACCGCTTAGAATCAGAACATGTCAGTGATTAGTAACTCACATAAAAAAATTAACACTTTGCATGGCTTGAGGAAAACAGGGTGGTGAATAATACCAATATGTGAGAGAAGACAGGGTGTAGGGAGAACAATACATTTTATCAGAGCAGCTGATACAGTTGAAAGAAAAGTAGAGGCTTTGGGGCATTCAGTGCCTTCATCCTCATGAAGGATAACACCCATTCCTGCAAAACTCTTCTGATCATCATTGCATTGCCACTCTCCAAAGATGGGATTTTTGGACTGAGTGGCTTGGACACTGTCACTGCTGAATGGACAGTTTCAGGAATATTGCCCCTTGCAGGAGTGGGATGAAGCTCTTTGGTTAATGTGCTGCTGGGTTACACAGATTTTGGGATTTTTTTCAGTACTTTAACAAAGTAATGAACTCAATTTCCCTGTCAGGGCACCTCTGCTGCTTATTTTCAAATAATTTTGAATATTAACTTCTGTAAGGACAGACATGGCCTAGAATTCCTTTTTATTTGAAGCTACTTCTGCACTCCCATTTCCAGGGAAGCCAGTGGGAAATGGGGCTGTTTAAGAAGTGCAGGTTCCCATTCCTGGCTCTTGCTGGGAGTTGGAATTCAGTGCTGGGGCCTGTCCCAGTGCCAGCTCATGCAAGGCAACTCTTCAAAGGAACACTGAAAAACGACTTAAACCAGAGAGTGAATATTTTCTTTTGCATTGGAACAGCCAGGAAAATGAGAGTGCAATTCCTGCCAGTGCCACACTCAGCTGGAACCCCCTGAAACGTGCAGCAAACCTGCAGAGCTGAGCATGAACTGCAACGCTGTGCCTGCTCCAGGGCCATCCTTCCTGAGCTACCTGAGATGACCTCACTGCAAGCCTGGCAGGATCAAAGCTGTTCTCTCCAGCCTGGCTGTGACTTCACCTCAGAGCAATCCCACCTGGGCTCTTGGCCTGGAGGCTGAATGATCCAATTCCCCAAACTTCCTGGTGGGAACAGCCTCACTGCTGACCCCAGGCCCAGAGGTTACCTGAAATCAGCAGCAGGAAACGTTTCCAGGTGTAGGAGGCCTGAGCTGAAGGATTAATTTTCATATTTAGCTCTCCCAGCTTCTTTATTGCATAATTTGCGTCGGCTTAAGAGTTTCAAGGTCTAAACTGGGAGCAAAGCCAATTTCTACTCCCTGAAGATCCTACTCACACCTACATCACCTCTTTGTCCACTTAGGGATCACCACACCCCTCCTCTCAGTTTAAGGCACATTTTTTGCTACATAAATAGAATATAGACATGGAGAGGAAACCAAGGATATTGGGGACCTCTCCTTATTTTGATCTATAAGTTACAAATAGTGGCTTTTCCCCCCAGTATTCCCTCTTCTGGTCCACCACTGTGGATCCCCCTGCTTGCTTTAGTCCGGGCTCACATTCACAAACTCTCAAACGTGGGTGGGTGAAATGTGGATCTCTCACCTCAGTACCAAGAACAGCCCCAAGTGACATTGTTAGGAAATTTCTCTCCTGTTAAATTTGTTGTGCTCTGCTCCCTGTGGAACTCTTAGGTGACATTGTAGGGCAACACATGCCAGAAAACCAAAGACCTCAAGAGCAGGAACATCTCCCAGCATCCTTGGATGAACATCTAGAGCTCAAGTCCACCTCAAGGTGCAGGGTTTTTGTTTAGGAGTTAAATTCTCACAACATTGCAATTTTCCACAATATTCTGGCTGTTGTTCAATGGCAGTTTACCAAATAACAGGGGAAGGTCTCTCAGGCCAAGGGGTTTGTACCAACCTATTCCAGCTCAGCTCTGGCTGCTGGGGGGTGGGAATTGGAGGAGCTGCTCCCCCTGTCTCAAACTTGCACCAGCAGAGGAATCAGAGGGACTCTGTTTCCTACGAGTGCTGAGCAGTGCATGTTCCTTCCTTAATTAGCTCTGGAAATGGCATCTAATTTTTCAGTTTGCCCACCAATGAGTGGCCTGACTTTTCCTTACACCAAGCCCCCTTTACAGAGCTCTGTCAGTGTCAAATCTTCACTGGGGAAGGCAGGAACATTTTCAGACCTGAAAATATTCAAATCTCACTGGGGAAGGCATGAACATTTTCAGACCTGACACTTCTCCCTTTAGCCTTTGAAATTCTCCTGGGAAGTTTCACTAATCTGGGACCAAATTTTATTTTGCTGCTGCCTCGGGAGCACAAAATTGAACGTTAATACTTCAAACATTTCCCTGGAAATGTTCAAGGAGAAAGGTTTTTATTTAGCTGAAAATTTAACTGCATGCTTGAGTGAAGCATCGATCATACTTGGACAAGCAATTTTAAAAAATAACGTAGTTAAAAAAATTAATTCTGAAAATACTGCCAACAATTTCATGATATAGATACTTTTAATATTAAAAGTAAATTGTAAATGTGTCTTTATAAACAATATGCATAAAATAGATCTACTATACTAAGCTCTCTCTTTTTAAATGCTGTTTCACAGTAATTTCTTAGGTACGCAAAGTTTGTTGTTGGTTTTTTTTTTTTCCCTCAAAGAGATAGTGCAATCTGAAGAACATACATCATGTCAGGGGATTAAGAACTGCTCTGCTCATTAGTACAAGTCCTTGTAGATCTCTTGTAGCAGTGGGTGGAGGCTCATGTCCGTCTCGGTTTTCTTGATGACCTGCAGGAGCTGCACGTGCTCCGTGACGATCTGCCTGAGGTCCGTCATTTTCTGCAGCAGCTTTGCAAACAGCTGCGAGGACTCGGGGTGGTTCAGCTTCAGCTGCAGCTCCAGGGCTTGCAAAAGGTTGTCCTGGATGTCTTCTATGGGCTTCACATTTAACAACCCCGGGCGGTCTGGGGGAAAAAAAAGGGTTGTGAGTTTATCAGCACCGTGACACCGACCTCGTGCATTCATTTCTTACAAATTTCTTACATTGCATTCATTTCTTACAAATTTCTTAGCAAATGAATTTCTTTACAGGTGGAATTTCCTGGGAACTGTGTGACCATCAGGTGGTTTGTAAGATTTCCCTGGGATTGACTCAAAGGGGTTGTAGGACTGATTCTGGAAACGTTTTCACTGGGTGGTCTTGGAAAAAAAGGGTTGTGAGTTTATCAGCATGGTAACATTGATCTTGTGCATTAATTTATTACAAATTTCTTTGCAAATGAATCCTTTACAGGTGGAATTTCCTGGGAACTGTGTGACCATCAGGTGGTTTGTAAGATTTCACTGGGATTTGCTCTGAGGGGTTTTAGACCTAGTTTTATACTTTAGAACTAGGTTTATACTCCACTACAGTGATTTTCCACAGTAAACTGGGAGTGTGTGTGAGAAAAAAACAAAAGGGTGACATAGTTGGGGGATAAATAACCTGTATTAGGTAATTTCACTTGGAAAATCAACATATACTCTGATGGATTTGCATGTAGCTGCTGCCACTAAAAATGTTTCCTGCTAAGGTGGATGTGATCCCATCCAAATAATAATAAAAAAAGGCATAAACTCAATGCCTGCAGTTTATTTGATTCTCAGCACTGAAAGCTAATGAAATGTTGAATGTCTAAGCAATGAAAGCTGCTTAACTTTGTTAAATCCTGACATATGACAATGACCACCAAGAATTTGTTACTGCTAAAACACTTAATCCTGGGTAACACATCCCAAAGATCATAATACATCATGAGAAGAGTCAATAACCTAAATAAAATTTGCTGTGTAGCTATGAAATTAATTTCATAGGTTGATCAATAAAAAGCAGTGCCTACTGCAAGCCTTAAATCACTTCCCTGGGGCAATAATTGCATTTCAGCAAGGATGAGAGGCTGATCTCTATTAAAAACATCAAAAATAAGCTGTTATTTCCTGTGATCTTGGTAACCTTTCTGAGCACTGAGTTCTCCTAGCTCAGCTGAGAGAAAACAAAGCTCTTTATGGTGGCTTTACTTAACTTTACGTGGGGAAAAAACAAAACCTGCAGTGTAAACTAAAAGGCAAAGCTGGCAGGAAAACCAATGAGTTGCACAGCCCTGAAAATGAAGGTCACTAATCAGGAAAGGATACTCAGCTCTCCAAGAGGTGAGGCTTAGGCAGAGCTTTTTACAGACAGGAATAAAAGTAATTTCGAATGTGAACTTGGATATTTCTTTGTCAATGTGCTTGTCTTTCAGGCATCATTTATTTATCCCATTCAACTGATAACCCCACAAAGTCTGGTTCAGAAAGTCTGGGAGTAAATATAACAAAAGGTTTTCTTTTGATGATTTTCCTTTTGCAATATTTTTGAGCGATTTTTTAAAGATACCCAAAGAATATTTTGATAAATATTAGATATTTATTTTTCCATTACCTGAGTGCATTGCATGGGCTGCAGAATCGAGCTGGCATCTTTCTGAAACCAAATTTCAGCCCTTCAGAGCTGGAAAATCAACATATACTCTGATGGATTTGTGTGTAGCTACTGCCACTAAAAATATTTCCTGCTAAGGTGGATGTGAACCCATCAAAATTTAAAAAAAAAAATTAAAAATTTAAAAAGAAAACCCAATGTCTGCAGTTTATCTGATTCTCCACCACTGAAAGGTAATGAAATGTTGAATGTCTAAGCAATGAAAGCTGCTTAACTTTGTTAAATTGTTTGATTTGGGGTTGTGGTAGCTTTAAATGCTCCTCCCTGTGCGTTGCAGCTGAACTCTGAGCTAGCTGGGCATGACTCAGGGTGCAGGGACAGAAAAAATCAGAGCACAGAGACGTGGCCTCGATTTCCCCTGAGACTCCCTCTGCCCCCTGCTCCTTTGGGGTGGGAATCTTTTGGGGTGTGAGTTTTTCAGGAGCGAATCCCAATTCAAGTATTGTGCTCCAGAGCCCAGGAGGAAACTCCCCAGGGTCTGGAATTTACCCTTTCACCCCTGAATTTGGGTGCCTGAAGTCACAGTGAGACTGCAGTGGCTAAAATCCTGAAACCTTGAAAAACCCCACTGATGATTTTCTAACGACCCAGTGGAACCAGAGGCAGAAAAGATGACTCTGACAAAAGCCTAGGAGATCATCAGATGTTATTTTTAAATAAGCCAATTCAAGAGGAAGGAAAATTCCCATTGAAGGCAAGAGAGATTTTTTTTCATGAATGAGAACTTCAGGATATGGGCAGTGTTTTTTGGGTGTTGACAGTCTGCTATACTTTCTCAGTAAAATCCTCTTCCAGAGGAAAATGCTGCTTCTGTTCCAAGAAACTTATCTAAACCAGGAAAAAAAAAAAAAAAAAGGAAATAAGCTTAAACATCCAGCTATTATGGCATATTTCAAGCTGCTGAAATGCTCTTAAAATATATGCTCCAGAGCAATTCGGTTTTGTACCAAAAGGTGAGTTTTGTGTGGTAAGGAGCTGCAGAGGGACGTGCCTTGCAGGAAAAAAAGCAAAATTCCAGGTTCCTTGTTATTTTTATGTTTCTTTATTCACATTTTCTTTATGTTTTCATTCATTGTCCTACAGCTGCTTCAAGTGGTTTGAAAACTGTGCAGGAAATCTCTAAGTCAGAAAATGTTCACAGTGATTGGGAAAAGCCAATAACTCCAAAGTTCTGAGTGCCAGCAATATTACTGGGTGTAAATTGATATTCTATACAGTCTCAGGGGGAAAACACCTTAATTTGTTTATTTCCTTTCTTATTTGGTTGCCTCTTCCACATCCCTAGCAATAATTACAATCTTTTTTACCTGCTCCTCACATATGAAATTGCCACCTGCATGTCTTTACATTTCATTATCTTTGAACAAATGCATTTTTCATTTAAATGCGCATTCTAAAATCTCAGCATCTAAAATTTTAGTAAAAACCAGGCAAAGATCTGGCTGAGGGAACACGTGTGCTCCTTCTTTTTCCTTTTGCTGAGGCAGATGTGACTCAGCAGTTTGAGGTTTGTCTTCTGAGATTGTCACATGTGTTGGACATGCTTTGGTTCAGTGCCTCCAGTGAGGATCTGTGGCTCTTGCTGTGATTACAAAGCATTTCTTTGTTCTGACAAAGTGCAGGATTTGTGTGGCAGTGAAATAGGAACTACTCCTTGCTGATAGTCAGTGATAAAGCCTCAAATTTTGCTGATTTGAGAATGCAGCAAAAGGACTGAATAGAGTGTTCACAGCAGGAGCAGGGACTCGTGGCTTAAAATTTAGGGTAAAAAATCCCCACTGAAAACAGAAAAAGTGCCTTTATAAACTGCTCTGGATTTAAATACCAGTTTGAGTGACAGAGTGTGGGTCTTCACAGGGATATTCTGCCCCAAACATTCCTGTCTCCAAACATTCCTGTCTCCCAACACTGCTGTACCCAACCACTGCAGAAGATATTACACAACAATTTGAGTCCGTCCATGCTACAAAATTCCCTATTGAGCTTTTTCTTTGTTTGACAACAGCCTGCTTGAGTGAGTTTGCTCAGCTCATCAATGTCAACTGTCCCAATAAGGCTTGGAGAGTTCTCTTTCCTGCCCAAACAGAGCCATCCACTTGTTCTTCCTAAACCTCCCTGTGGCAGAGCTCATTTTCAGCTCAGGTGGATTTTTAAAGATGCTTCAGTTCTTTTTCACGTGGAGCAGAGCACTCACTGCTGACTGAGGATGAGCCTCAGTGGCACAGAGGAAGAATATCTCCTGAAAAAAGCTTTCCAAGTCTCCTTTAGCCAAAGTGTGTCACCACAGCTGGAAGGATGTTGTAGTGAGGGTTTAGTGCTGCTGCTGATGTCCAAAAGCATTTCTGTTGCACAAACAGGGTGAAATCCTATGCTTACACACATTGTCTCTGTCTGATCAGCATTAAAATCAGAATACAAGAATTTTTTTTGCCATTTGCTTTGCTTTGCAGCACCAGCAGTAAGAGCAGCTCTCTAGAAATGAGTTGAGAGAAACATTTGGAATAGCTGAGGCAGAGAGAGGCTGCACTGAGCAGCTCAGGAACAATAAAACCAACTGTGGGAGTGGGAGGATTTTCCATCTGTTGCTATTACAGTTAATTTGTCAGCTCCTTATTGCTGTGCTTTGGGCTTTTTGCCTTTTTAGATAACATGCTAAAGCAGCTGTTTGGTTATCAGAGGGCTGGAGAGTTTTATAGGATTTGTGGCAAATTCCAAACACTTCCCAACAAGAAGCTTTCTATGTGTGATGTTCCAGCTGGAATTCTCTTTCCCTTTCCCTTCTCCTCTGTTAGAGCTGCACAAGAGCCAGTCCCCCTGGAGCCAGCAGAATTAGCATTATTTCACCAGGTAATAACAGATTCACAGACATTCAGAGCCCCTGGCTGGGATCTTTTTGGGTTTCACAAACTGGTTTTCTGTTAGAGATGTTTGGGATTTCGTGAAGGGATTTCAGCTTTGCAGGATTCCTGCAGCAAGGCAAGTCCTCGAGGTGCTCTGGTTTTGAAATCCTGTTCTCAGTGAACTCATCCTGCTCCATTCAAATGGTCCTTACAGAAATACAATTTTGCAAGGGTGTAGCTCCTACAGAGACATCTGAGAAATAGGGCTCAGTTTTATATTTTATACCACACAAGGTATTTTAATCCCACAGAATGTTTCCAGTTCAATAGATATCATATCTGGCTGTAAATTCCAGGACAAAAGCTTTCTTTAATTGGCAACAAAGCTTAATTATTTTCAAAACATAAACTCTTTTTTTTCTTTTCAAGGAGCTATCATGCTTTTTGGAAAGAAAAAAAGAAGTTCTGAAAAAAGATAGGGAGGTCTTTGTTATCAAGAAATTGAAGGATCTTCCTGATTTATATTTATATGGATTTATTTGGCTCTACAGATTTGTTTCAGAGTTTTGCTCCAGTTACTTGATTCAAATTCATTAGTTCTTTACAGGCCCCTGTTTACAAATTATTCTGGAGAAAAAGGAGGCATGCTGATAAATCTGGTTCAACACAGTTAACGATTCAATTAATATTATTCTTCATAATATTATTAATATTATTATTCATGAACAGCGAGTCACATAAAATGCAGTTAATTATTGTATGTGAATGATTGTCCTCCTGCAATCTAAAATGTGAGATTGGTTCCATCATTCCTGTTCCCTCTGGTGAAAACCAAACTCTGCTGAGGACAGGGCTTTGCAGAATACAAGTTCCTTTCTTGCAGTCAGCAGTGGATTTTGAGAGGCCTTTTTCTCATCTGTCACATTTCATTATACCAAAAAACACAAAATATTGGCATGTTTGGAGTAGTGCCCTGACAGGCTTGGATAATTTCTCCTCTCTCACCAAAACCAACCAAAAATACAGCAGCAAGGTGTTCTCCTTCCTGAGTTAATGCAGAGTCCTCAGGGGTCATGCACAAGGAAATTTCTGGGAGGAATTCTTGTTGGAAGTGGAATTAGTGGGATGAATTTTATCCTGACCCCCTCTTTATCCTGAATGAATCAGGGTGCCAGGAGGAACTGGAGGTGATTTTAGAAGCAGTTATACCTAAGAGTGCCCTCCCAGCACTCCAGAACAATAGCAGGAGGTTGTGTTTGATTGCTGAAATGTAATTTAATAACCAAATCCTCAGTGCTGCTCCATGGAGGAGCCGAATCCAGAGCATTCAGCACATTCCTGCCATGGATATGTGCAGGTCCACATTGGGCCAAAATACACACAAATCAGTAGGGCAAGATTTTATTTGTGCAACATCACTGCCTTGGGAGTGTTGGCTGAAGCAACAGAGCTGCAATGAGGCTGGGATATATCTGAGGGTGTCTGAGTGAAATAAACCCTGGGAGGCATCACTAATTCACAGAACAGAAGGGTGACATCACCCCAGGAGCAGGGAACACTGCCTGCTGCAGGAAAGCTGGGATTGAACACTCTGCCTGGCTGCAGGAAAACTGGGATTGAACACTCTGCCTGGCTGCAGGAAAACTGGGATTGAACACTCTGCCTGCTGCAGGAGAGCTGGGATTGAACACTCTGCCTGCTGCAGGAGAGCTGGGATTGAACACTCTGGCTGCAGGAAAGCTGGGATTGAACACTCTGGCTGCAGGAAAGCTGGGATTGAACACTCTGCCCTGCTGTAGGAAAGCTGGGATTGAACACTGCCTGCTGCAGGAGAGCTGGGATTGAACACTCTGGCTGCAGGAAAGCTGGGATTGAACACTCTGGCTGCTGCAGGAAAGCTGGGATTGAATACTCTGGCTGCAGGAAAGCTGGGATTGAACACTCTGGCTGCTGCAGGAAAGCTGGGATTGAACACTCTGGCTGCAGGAAAGCTGGGATTGAATACTTTGGCTGTAGGAAAGCTGGGATTGAATACTCTGCCTGCAGGAGAGCTGGGATTGAATACTCTGGCTATAGGAAACCTGGGATTGAACACTTTGCCTGCTGCAGGAAAGCTGGGATTGAACACTCTGGCTGCTGCAGGAAAGCTGGGATTCAGTGTTTGTTCAGTGAGGTGTTGGATGTGGGCAGCCTGATACCTGGGATTGCAGGTTCGTGCTTTGCTCAAACTCTGACGTATGAGGGTAAAGCAGAGCAGCTGAGGAGAGCTGAAGAAACACACAGTGCCTGTTGTTTTTCTTTTAGGAGACCATCACTTTCCTGACAAACACATTTCCCCCTCTTTCTAAAGGCAAAGAAAACCTTGCACAAATGAAAGAGTAATGAAAAGCACCATAACCCTGTAAACCCAATGCCACCCCTCCTTTGGAATCGTTCTGGGGTCAAAGCTATTTGTGTTCAATTAGCAAGCCACACAATCTAATTGCAGGTTCAAAAAGCAACAACAAAACAAAAATCTCCTGCAGAATTTTAGCTCCTGCCAGTGAAATTCCACCCTTCCTGTTTTCCAAAAGATAGCCCTGATTTTGTTTTCTGCCTAAATGAACTGATGACTCAGCAGGCATTTCCAGCTCCATCACTGGTATTGGGGCATTTCCATTTTCAGTTTCTGTCTGAAACCCAGTAAAGGCCAACCAACAAAAAGAAATTTGAAAATGACTGCAAAAGCTCAGCCCTCACTCCCACCCTGCAGCACTGAGCACTTTGCTGTCTGGGCAGGAGCTAAAAGCACCAATTCTGTCCTCTAAAAAAACTCCACGTAAATAAGAGAGCACTTACCTCCACTTAGGATAATGACAGCTATAAATATTGCCAGGTCACTGTCATCTAATTCCAGTGCATTGAACTTCACAGCAAACTCAAACTTGGGCTCCATAAAGTCACAAAAAGGTTTCCTCAGGCTCTTCAGGAACTCCCGCGTCATGAACCCTTGTCCGTCGGATATCAGCACCCCGTCTTTGTTCATCAGAGAGGCCAGCAGGGTGTAGATGATCTCGTGCACCCCGTATTTCAGGAGAGTTACTTGGTCGTTGAGGTCCAGGTTGACAAATCCCGGGATGTTCTTGGCGAACTCCGTGATCTCCTGCACGGCCTCCACGGAGCGGAACTGGCACCGCTGGAAGATGCGGATGGCCACCTCCTTGTTCTCCTCCTGCAGGGGGGACACGTGCTTGCACTTGATCTGGTCTTCTCCCATCATTAAAGAGTTCATGTCATAAATAACGAAGGGCTGGAAACAAAAGGAAATCCCATTTATTCCCAAATGTCCTTTCCGAGAGCACCCGGCTCCTGAGAAACCCAAAGAGAACTCGGCAGCAACCCTCAGACATCTCTGATATAAATATAGATCATTTATTATAAATAAATTGTCTTGAGGAACCTATCAAGGGTTTCCCAAATAGTTAAATTGTCCTGAGGAACCTATCAAGGGTTTCCCAAATAGTTAAATTGTCCTGAGGAACCTATCAGGGGTTTCCCAAAGAGTTAAATTGTCCTGAGGAACCTATCAAGGGTTTTGTCCAAAAAATTAAATTGTCTTGAGGAACCTATCAGGGGTTTCCCAAAGAGTTAAATTATCCTGAGGAATCTATTAAGGGTTTTCCCCAAAGAGTTAAATTATCCTGAGGAACCTATCAAGAGTTTTGTCCAAAAAATTAAATTGTCCTGAGGAACCTATCAAGAGTTTTCCCCCCAAAATTAAATTGTCCTGAGGAACCTATCAAGGGTTCCCCAAAAAGTTAAATTGTCTTAAACCTTTAAAAACAAGTATCCTCACAATGCTAAAATGATTTACAGAAAGGGCAGTAAAGCTGGGGGGCAGGAACACTATTTTCAAGTATCCAGAGTTTTTTCTCTTCCTTTGTTTGTTTGCTTTTTGTTTTAGAAAATGTTCTGTAGTTCCAGAATTCAAAGTTTGGAATGTTTAACAAAAGGCTAAAATGATACTACTTTTACCTGAATTATAACAGCTTCTGTAAAAGAGAATCTAATGAGTGAAAAGGAGCCTTATTTTTTTGTAGAAAGAATGAGAATCTTCCCATTTTGATTCCTGTATTTACTTTCATGTTCCTTTCATGTTCTGTCCTAGGAAACACTGCAAGTGATATTGACTTTATGGCATTGATTATCTGATAAACGTAAGCTTTTGCTGTTCACTCCTTAAAAATAACAACTTTAGAACACATTTAAACCCACTCAACTTGTCTTTGGGAAAGAACAAACAAATACCATGCTACAAAACCACAACTCAGAACACAAGGATGAGGCTTGTGAAATAAACTCAACTGGAACAAATCAATTTTGAAAGCAGCTTAGAAAAAGTAGTGCCAGAATACTTCCATTAGGATCTGGAAACAATCTGTTCCAGAATATGCAAAAGAAGCTCCTGGGTTTAAAGAAGTGGTTGAGGATTTCTCCAATTCATTGGAAGAATCTTTCTCTCAGAGGATTAATGATTGAATAGTTCATTGCTGCACTGAACAAATCCCACAGATCTGAATAGGTTTGTTAACATTCTTGATTAATTAATTAAAATACACGGGATTATGCTACAACAATTGGACAAAATAGGTGATGTTTTTTAAAATTGGAGGTCATTTACGACTGCAGATTCTAATCTGCAATTATAGGGATGCTCATTCTCATGGTTTTATATTTACCGCTCCAGACCACAACATTCCAGGAGGGACAGTGTGAGGAATTAAATTATTTTCCCACTTGCACTGAGGATTTCAGGGTGAAACTGAAACAACAAACACACTGAAATGAGAAAAGCCAGGAGGAGAGGGGATTTTTCAGGTAGTGGCATTTTGGCAGCAGCAAAACCATTAAATACCTATCTGCACGTGTGGATATGCACACACGTGGAGCAGTGGGGTAACAAGGCTGCAGAAGATGCTTTTAAAATGCAGATTTTGGTTCTGGGGGGTAATTTCTTTCTGTTCTTTCTACTGGGAGCACCAAGTACAAGGAAAGTCATTATTAGTCCATGTCCACATGCTTTACAAAGCCTCTATTACACCACTGGCCTATTCATGGTAGATGAAAATCAAGAAAAAGTTCAAAATAGCCAAAGTTTTTTTTTTTTTTTTTTTTTTTTAATATAAAGATTCAGATGAATTTGAGAGTAGAATCCTATGTCAAATGAGGTCTGCATATCCCAGGAGATGATGAATAATCCCTTCTACTTTTGATACCTCACTTGCATATTCAAACCTTTTAAATTAATTCAGATCATGCAGCAACTAAAAAATAACATGAATTCAAACTGTGCCCATAGTCAACACTTTGATGCTCCAGAGCACCAAATCCATTGATAAAAACATGGAAGTTGTAACCATTAAAGACTGAGTGTCACTCTTCCAGTGGTATTTTCAAAAAAAAGTATTGAAAATTTGCAGCACTGAAAAATCTGGATTCTGTCTGCTGGTTTATTGCTGTTTCTAATTTGCCAACATTTGAAAAATTAAAAAAAAAAAAAAGGAGAATTAATTGATGGGATTATGCATTTACTGGGTGAGAATGGCAGTGGTGGAACTTTCAGGCTTCTGCAGAATAAATAAACTTAGCTAATTCAAACTTTATATATTTCATACCGAAAAATTACTCCCATTGTAAGTGCCTGCCACACTTAAAGCTTTTATGTGAGGGGTACAATCGATTTCTGGACAACATTAAAATTAATATTTGAATTGCCCTTAAGGAAAGGAAGAAATGCCTTTTTGGAGCCTGAAATACCTCTGAGTTCTTTGCTGTCTTTGAAATTATTAAGGAAAATAAAACACGATCTCTGTTGTAATCCTGACAATAAAATTCTGCCAATGATTCTAGAACTGCATCAAGCTAAGAGTTCTAAGCTTTGGAAAGCTATTTTGTTCTTTAGGTATTAAAGTACTGTTACCAAAATGGTCAGATATTATTTATCTTCCTCTTGCTATTGATGCTTTTTTTTTTATTTTTATGCATTTTTAGATTTTTACGCACTGCAAATAAAGTTTCCGAGGCAGCCCACGAGACCACTTAGCACTAATCCTTACTTTTCCAAGATTTTTCCTGTCCATTCTCCTAAAATTCCAACTGCACCCATGCAGGGCACTGATGTGACCTGAGATAACCCAGGGAAAAGCAGGAATTCATCAGGGCACCACAAGAAGGAGCATCAGAGCTCAGCCTCGTGGCTGTGCTGGGGCTGGCATCGTTTGCCCCTCAGAAAAAGGAATATTCCTCAGGGAACAGCAATTCCTGACAGCTCCAGAGCCACCTTAAACAGATAGCGTGGGAGATAACCTCTGGGCAAGGAGGAGGAAAACGGGAAGAGAGGATCAGGGAATACACAAAGGTTAAGGTGACCTTCAAATTCTTGTCCCGGTTTCAAGTATTTGATTAGGTGAACTTGGAGTTTTTTCAAATAATGTTTACTTATTCTATCCCAAAAACATTTCCTGTGTTTCAGGCACAGCTTGAAACGTGTAACTGCCGGCAGCAAAGTGGGGTGGCTTTTTTAGGTTTGCATTATTTTGGGTTTTTTGTTGTTTTTGTTTGTTTTTTTTTTAAGAGCTGCGTTGTCAGCTCGGCAGATCCTTTACTGGGGAAAAAAGGAAGGAACAAAAGAGAAGAGGGAACTGACTGATTTGTCTGTGGTCTTTCCTGTCAGGATGGCCCTCGCCTTGGCTTTGGTCAGAGGGAAGGACTTGATGTAGGAGTCGTAGAGGTGCTTGGCCAGCGCCCGCAGGTCGGCGGACTCGGGGTTCAGCTGGTCGATGTCGCTGGAGATCTCTGCCAGCAGCTTCTCCTTCTCTGCCTGGGGCATCCGCCCAAACCTGATGGCTGAGGAACACCACAAGAGTTACCAAAAAAAAAAAAAAAAAAAAAAAAAAAAAAAAAAAAAAAAAAAAAAAAAAAAAAAAAAAAAAAAAAAAAGCACGTTTCAGTGGCTTTTCTGCCACCTTTCTGCGCCTCAAAAAGCAGAATTTGAATTTTCTGTCGCTGTTGGGTGCGGGTACCTGAAGCTTTGTGTTAACCAGGGTTAGGCAAGCAGGGGAAGAGGGATGGCTGCAGACATTTAGGCAAAAACAGCTGAAGAGCTTCAGAGAAATGTTAATAAATCTCAGAGAGGAAATCACCTCTGTGCCCATTACTGGGCACCCTTGCTTAGAAATGCAGAAATTCACCGATCCCCAATCAGAGGTTCTCCCTCCAATCCACACCAAATGCAAAGGATATTTAAGATATATATTTAAGATATATATTTAAGATATATATTTAAGATATATATTTAAGATATATATTTAAGATATTAAAGTTCTCTTGGCTCAGGGTGGGAAGCAGCATTGAGCCTTGTATTGTTTTTGGGCAAATCACCACATGGATCTGAGGTTCTTCATCTGTTTGGAAACAAATCCGTCACACGCCTTGCAGGAATAAATTCCTGAACAGTTCAGCTGAATTTAACGTAGCGAGTGCTATAAAATATTAATTTAAGAGTTAAGGAATGGGGAAGAAGGTTGTACAGGGAATAAAAAGATGGAAAAAGCTGAGTTGTTCATGGTACCTCTATGTATGTGCAGTGCTGAAAAACCAGGAAATGGCTCTACCTCACCATAGGAGCTCAAAATTGCCCAAATCTCCTCTGCACCTCCTGCTTTCCCATCCATGTGCTTCCTATCCAAGATTATTTATTCATAGGGGGACTGGCTGGAGAAATGTTTCAAATGAGCCATCAAAATCAAGACTGATTTATCACATGGCGTTTCAGTAAATAGAATTTATTTTGTTTTATGAAAACAAAACAGAACAAAAGAGCATCCAAACAAAAAAACGGAAGGAAGAAAGCAAGGTTTGCATTTTGGCCTTAGGGGGAAATAGAAATATTATGAATATTTTTTCAGTGATTAGCGTGTTCCTTGGATGAAGGAAAAGTGCTGCTAAGATCATATAGAGATGATTTTACTGGGGATGTTTATTTTGGAAACAAGCAGCCACTTTTCCGTGAGTTTGCTGCGATGTGTTGATGGGCAAACAGCACTTTTTTTTTTTTTTCCAAGAATAAATTATTATGCCAGAACACATCCCCCTCTCCATTTTTGCTATATTTTAATGATTGACCTGTCTTATTTCATGGCTGTAGAAACAAAGCTGTTTATTTTTATGACTGAGCTCCTCTTTCAGCAGCCTCAGTCTGTGAGTGACACGTGCTGGATATTTCAGAGTTACTTGGGTGTCCTTTATATTAAATTATATTGAGCACCAGCAGGGAATGGTGCTGTTGTGGGTCTGTTCCTGGGAGCTGAGGTTTGCTAAAGCAGGTTCAGAATCTGGAATCCCACTGGCAGGAGACTCCATTCCATTAAAAGAAAAGGGCATCAGGACTCAAATGCATTTTAAATACAACATTTCATTATAAAGCGTATTTTAAATAGAACAATTCATTAACAACAAGGAGCGTTGTGAATCAAGCACTCCTATCTTACGATTTCCTAGACACAGGAATTATTTTTTTCATAGAATAAATTATTCTAAATTTATTTAGAATATATTTTATTGGTGAGATGCAGCAGACCCTGTACAATGTTTATTAGCATTGCAGGCAAAATTTGGGGCACAATCAATTTTGTGGGACAAGTCTAGCAGGTAAAAATCATTGTCACCGTCATTTCCAGGAGGCTGAGACAAAAATCAGGGAGGGGTCGGGCAGAGAGAGATTTATGGGAGGAATTGGGAAAGGGAGATTTTGGATGAGAGGAGAAGGAGGGGCTAATGATGATGATGATGATGATGATGATGCTAATTCCAAAGGTCGGGCTGGGGAAAGGAGAGCCTGGGGAGGGATCAGTGGGGTGGGAAAAGCCTGGGAGAGCTCTGGGAACCCGGCTGGCCCTGAGGGGTTTGGGGGGCAGCTCCTCTCCCTGCAAGTTTGGGCAGCAGCTGCAGCTGGGACGTGGATTTCTCCCTTTCCTTTGGCAGTTCCTCCTTCTCCTGGCATTTCCAGCATTCCCCAAAGGTCAGGAACAGAAAGGCAGCAGTGAACACAGCCCGTGCCTCAGGCTGCACTCTATCCCTTGGCTTTCTGTGGAAGAACTGCAATATTTACCCTTACCCCAGGTTTTACTGCTTGGAGAAGTTAGGTGTGGAAAAGATGATTGTTTGTGGACTCTTCTGATTGTCTGGATTATTCCTGGGCATAAAGGAGAACCCAAATAGCCCAAAAATACACTTTGTTAAAGCCAGGCTGGATACCTGGCTGATTTTAGTGGAGATGTGCCCACATTGAGCAATCCCCTGCTCCCAGAACTGATGAGAAAGACATTGCCACGTGTTCTTTTTTTTTCCCCATTCCAGTAGCTGGGTTAATACCAGCAGTACTTTTAGCAGAAGAGAACAAAATAAATTGACATTTTTAAAGGAAGAAGAGCCAAGCTTCTGCTCGGTGGCACTTGAGAGCACAATCTGCACAACTCAGGGTTAAGCCCAGAGCAGCACTGTGGCTACAGAAAGAAAGGAAAACAATATTCCAAGCATGAGAACACCACTGTCTTTTTTAACCTTTAGCCAAGTGGTATGGAGCATTTCTACGTGAAAAAATGTGGCTGTAGCTGCTGAGTGTCTCCTTGCAGTCCCCCTCTTGTCCTGATCATTTTGCAATAATGCATCCACACAAGGGCAGGCGCAGGCTGCAACCCTCAGGCACAAATAACCCAAATTCTGCTCCAGAGCATTTCAAATTCTGGTGATTTCCCTACCCAAGTGGCTGAAGTGTAATCTGGAGAGGTAACATCAAAATGTGTCTCAGTGTCTTTGGTGAAACCCCCTGGCTCTATATCCAATCTACATCAAATGCAAAGAATATTTAAGATATTAAAGTTCTGCTGGCTTGGGGTAGGAACCCGGGCAGGAACACATCCAGTGTTGCATTTCCTTTTGCTTCTGGGTCCTCAGAGGTGACCTTCAGCTCTTTTTTTTTTATAAATGATGAAGGAGTGAGAGTGTTTTGTGCAAGGCAATGTAACCAGAGCGGGCAAAAAAAGAAAGGCAAAGTTTGAATAGAAACACTGAGGCCTTGTTGGGAGAACTCCTGGTTGGAGCAAACGTTCCTTGGAGCCCTGGGGCAAATGGCTTTGCCCTTTTCCTGCCTCCCCCAGCTCCCAGGACCTTGTGGGTGCCACAGCTTCTGCCTGGACGGTGACTAAAGAGGGGAAAATGCAGGTGAAATGTGGATTTTAAGGCTGCTCTAGATGTTGTAAAGCAGAGAGAATGGTCTGGGCCAGGTGAAATATGGATTTTAAAGCTGCTCTAGATGTTGTAAAGCAGAGAACATGGTCTGGGCCAGATGAAATGTGGATTTTAAAGCTGCTCTAGATGTTGTAAAGCAGAGAGAATGGTCTGAGCCAGATGAAATGTGGATTTTAAGGCTGCTCTAGATGTTGTAAAGCAGAGAACACGGTCTGGGCCAGGTGAAATGTGGATTTTAAAGCTGCTCTAGATGTTGTAAAGCAGAGAGAATGGTCTGAGCCAGATGAAATGTGGATTTTAAGGCTGCTCTAGATGTTGTAAAGCAGAGAACACGGTCTGGGCCAGGTGAAATGTGGATTTTAAAGCTGCTCTAGATGTTGTAAAGCAGAGAGAATGGTCTGAGCCAGATGAAATGTGGATTTTAAGGTTGCTCTAGATGTTGTAAAGCAGAGAGAATGGTCTGGGGGAGTTGAAATATGGATTTTAAAGCTGTTCTAGATGTTGTAAAGCAGAGAGAATGGTCTGGGCCATCCCTTCCTGATGGATCTGCCCATGGATCCCACAGACACAACTGGGAGCTGTGCTGCCAGGCCAGGGGAGAATTTGGCATGCACCTTGAAAATAATAATAAAACCCCCTCCTGAATTACTATAAAAATACCCACAGTAGCATTTCAAAATTAGATGTATTTTTAAGTGTTACTGTTGCATCCCAGGAATTTGAAAACCGTATTTTCTATTAGCAAAACATTTCCCAGACCAATTTATATTCAGTGCATGTATTAACTTTGCAAACCACAGTCCAGCTTTCCTCTTGGGGACAGCACACTCATTTTTTATCTTGAAAATAATGAAAGTTCTAAAAAAACCACAGAGAAATTATTTTCCCAGTCATGTTTGCAATTCTTTACCCTTAGAATTACATAAGTCTCTATGTTATGACATTTAATTCCTGTTTTCACTCAGCTTTGCCAAAGCAAGGCAACAAAGAATCTTCATTATGTCCCTTCTGCCCAAACATTCGTAAGTATTTCCACATGAATTGCTCTGTTAAATTTAAAGTGCAGAGGGATTTTCTTCTAGAGCAGTATTGTGATATTTTTTCATGCCATTACTTATGGTAAAGAAGGCAACCACAGATGTGGGTGTCCTAGGAAGGAGGAGGACAGGGATTTTTAAGAATGAAATGAACATTTTTATTTCAAATCAAGATGAGAAATGCTAACTCAGTGATGTCAACAGCCCTTGGTAAGGGACCTGTGCAGCAAATGCAAGCTGCTGTGATTCACAAGGCTGCAGATTCTCTAGTCCATATTTCATAATTTAAGTTTTTGGCTCCCAGGGAAGGTATCCTGAGCTCCAGCAGGCAAAAGGGTCTGGTCAGAAAATAAGACAGCAAAGTGAAAAATAGCAGGAAACACAAGGAATACATTCAGGAAGAAACAGCAATTGCACAAGGAATGTATTCAGGAGGAACTACCAATGAGCAGGAACGTGGAGAGCAAAACCAACTCATGTTATATTATAGAAAAAAGCAAGAAAAGCAAATCTCCACCTATTGATTTTGGTGTCAAAGCCATCTCAGATCACTGAGAGGCTCCCAAAGCCAGGGCAATCTGGCAGGTATCTCTAAACTGGAGACGTGGGCATGCCAGCAGCACATTCAGCAGCTGTGCTGATGCTCCATGCCATTCTCCAGGTGAAAATTTCAAACCCTGGGAGCACTCACCATTGTGTGACATTCCAACAGCCAGGCACTTCTGAAACCTGCAGTACTGACATTTATTCCTGCTCTTCTTATGGATCCTGCAGTTCAGGTCACACCTGTCGTAAATGAGCTTTAACCTGATTGTTCTTCGAAAAAAGCCCTGCAGGAGACAGGAAAAAAACCATGGAAAAGGATGCAGGAATGTGCCAGAGCCATCCTGCCCCTTCTGCCCCATCCAGAACACCTGCCAGGTGGATTTCCAAGGGAAGGAAGCTCCTGGTGCCATCCTCCTGCTCCTGTTCTGCTCTAATCTGTTGTTTCCTGCTCCGTTTGACAGAGGGATAAAATCCTCCAAAAACTGGAGAAGCTTCAGGGGATCAGTGGGGTTTAAAGGACATGAGGGATGTCATTTAAGAGCACAACTCCAAAGGAAGCAAAGCTCTGTTTGTCCCAGTGCTGGTGGGACAAACAAACTGAATGTGACATTTTCAAAATTTAAAGTTCATTACCAGTGTAGAAAATTTGTTGTAAACCGTGACAAACCAAAAATTCTGCCAACAGCAGTTCAATTTCTAGTAAATGAAAATGGTTCTGGGTTATTTCTCTTTTGACAGTTTGAAGATGCTATTTTGTATCAGTCATAATTAATTATTATTTTTTTTATCTAGAGTTATTACCCTTTTGTCCTTGTAAAAATTATTTTTTCCTCACAGGGAATAATAACAGTAAAAGCATAATGCCAACTTTTATTTATATAATTAACTGTAATTTAAGTAATGTACTTTGTACTTATTGCTTCATGTGTGTTCCTAATTCACTGCTAAGAATTTTATTTAAGCTCTGGATTGGTTCTTTCCTTTTAGTTATTTTCCTGAAGATGATGAAGATGGAGAAGATAGGAATTTTTCACATTAAGCTCTAATGTTTTTCTTTGAACTCAATGAATTATTAATAATTTATTTCTCTGACATTGCTCCTGCAATTTTTTACACTATCCATTTGTCCCTTACGTGTTACAAACCCTCAATATCACTGACATTAAAAAATCTGTGGGGTTTTAAAGCAGAAAGCACATTCCTCAATACATCACACTTCTCTGTGGCCACCTTAGATGCATAAAATGGAAAAAGAATCTCGAATTAATGAGAATAACAGAGCCTGAATTTTAATTGCTCAGAGTTTTGGAGTTGGGCATTAGTTTGCTCTGGCTGTGTTCTAAGAATTCCTATTTTCTGCACATGACCTTCAAGGCAGCAGGAATAAAATGTGCTTGTATGACAGAAAAAAAAGGGAAAAAATGCACAAAAACATTTGAATAGATCAATAACACCAACAAGAAAAAAAGCAAGCTAGGTTTTTAAAAAAAGAAAAAGCTAGTCAAAAAAAGCAAGCAGGTTTTACCTGCTTATTAAGCCATAAATTACATGCAGGAAAATCCATGTAAAAAAATTGACTTAAAAAAAAAAACTAAAAAACCTGTAAAAGTGTGATTTTACTAAGTGATTATTTAGATGAAAATGGCACCAAACATGGAGAGGGATGCTGTTTTAGCAGCTCACCTTGCAAACCTTGCAGGTGTGCACCCCGGACAAAAAATTTGAATAGATCAATAACAACAAAAAAACAAGCCAGGTATTGAGCAGTAAATTATATGTGGGGAAAATCAACATAAAGAAATTGATGTAAAGAAATTGACTTTTTTTTTTTTTTTTTAAAAAAAAAAGCACAAAAAGTATGAATTTACCAAGTGTTAATTTAGGTGAAAATGAGAGGATGCTGTTTGGCAGCTCACCTTGCAAACCTTGCAGGTGTGCACCCTGGACAAAAAAATTGAATAGATCAATAACAAGAAAAAAGCAAGCCAGGTTTTAAAAAACTCGTGCTTATTGAGCCATAAATTAAATGTGGGGAAAATTGATGTAAAGAAATTGACTTTTTTTAAAAAAATCTAGAAAACTGCAAAAGTGTGATTTTACTAAGTAGTTATTTAGATGAAAATGCCACCAAAGATTGAGGGGGATGCTGTTTTGGCAAACCTTGCAGGTGTGCACCCTGGACAAAAAATTTGTATAGATCAATAACTACAAAAAAACCAAGCCAGGTATCGAGCCATAAATTATACGTGGGGAAAATTGACGTAAAAAAATTGACTTTTTTTCAAAAAAAAATTAAAAAGTACAAAAAATGTGATTTTACCAAGTGGTAATTTAGGTGGAAGGGGCCCCAAAGGTGGAGGGGATGCTGTTTAGGCAGCTCACCTTGCAAGCCTTGCAGGTGTGCACCCCAGACAAAAAATTTGCATAGATCAATAACAACAAAAAAAACAAGGTATCGAGCCAAAAATTATACGTGGGGAAAATCAACGTAAAGAAATTGACTTTTTTTTTTTTTTTAATTAAAAAGTACAAAAAGTGTGATTTTACCAAGTGGTAATTTAGATGAAAATGGCACCAAAGGTGGAGAGGATGCTGTCTGGCAGCTCACTTTGCAAACCTTGCAGGTGCGCACCCCACACAAAAAATTTGCATAGATCAATAAAAACAAAAAAACCAAGCCAGGTATTGAGCCGTAAATTGTACACAGGGAAAATCGACGTAAAGAAATTGATTTTTTTTTAATTAAAAAATACAAAAAGTGTGATTTTACCAAGTGTTAATTTAGGTGGGAGGGGCCCCAAAGGTGGAGGGGTGCTGTCTGGCAGCTCACCTTGCAGCCCTCGCAGGCGTGCACCCCGTAGTGGAAGCCCGAGGCTTTGTCCCCGCAGACGCGGCACTCGATGGCCATCAGAGAGTTGGAGGCCTCCTCGTGGGGTTTGTTGTACAGCTGCACCTTCTCTGAGAAGTAGGGTGGGGAGGGAGGCTCCATCTTGATGGCACCTGTGTGGAGAGTGAAGGGAAGAACTCTGATTTTTCAGGGTTATTTGGGTGTCTTTTATATTAAATTATATTGAGCGCCAGCAGGGAATGGTGCTGTTGTGGGTCTGCTCCTGGGAGCTGAGGTTTGCTAAAGCAGGTTCAGAATCTGGAATCCCACTGGCAGGAGACTCCATTCCATTAAAAGAAAAGGGCATCAGGACTCAAATGCATTTTAAATACAACATTTCATTATAAAGCGTATTTTAAATAGAACAATTCATTAACAACAAGGAGCGTTGTGAATTATGCATTCCTATCTTACAATTTCCTAGACACAGGAGTTCTTTTTTCATAGAATAAATTATTCCAGGTGTACAGATTGGTGGAGGAAGCAGCAAGGAATAACCACGGGGCATCCCAGGGATGCTGGGATGGGATTTGCTCCACAGCAAAGCCAGCAGCAGGCAAAGGCTGCAAAAGGAGCTGCAGCTGCATTTCAGGGGGCTGGAAAAGCTGCAAGGGGCAGATCCTGATGGAGAAAGTGCAATCCAGATCCAGGTTTTATCTCTGGAGTGTGGAATGGTTTAAAGAAAGGGATACTAAACATTAATGTATGGGGAACTCAGGCTTTGCTCAGTCTCTACCTGGTTTATTCCTTTAAGGTGTTGAAAACTCCTACAGGGAGATGGGCTGGAGTATCTAATCTAGTTTAAAACATATTCAAGTGTCTAATAGAGCTATATATTGAATAATATATCATTCAATTACATATATATATATATGATAAAGTAATATCGGATATTTCAAGAAATTTAGCTCTCTCCTGGGGAAAACTGTTGAACTTTAGGTGCAGTTTAGAGATAAATTTTCTCTTTTGAAAGTTTCTGATGAAGAGAGCAAGTTCTAATGTTGAATGAGCTCAAACAAGGAAATATGATGTCTTTAAATCAATCATCACTGGTTATAGGAGAGAGCTGTGACATTTGAGTGTTAAATTACATCAGGAGTGATGTAACAGAGTATTAGAGAAGGTGAATATTTTTATTTTTCCAGATTGGTAATACTATACAAACTAGGAAGATTTGTTCCTATATAAACTGGGAAGAAATTATCTGAGTAAAGATGAGGAGGATTTATGGCATCTAAACTCTGTTGCACTCTTTAAAAATAATTGATGTTAAATTGATGTTAAAGTGGTACGAATATTTCTAATTAAACAAAAGAAAAATAAATGTCCATTCATTAATTACTGTAGTAGTGCAGAGATACACCACCAAAATCAAATACCACCATTTCCCCAGCAAGAATTCCCTGCAGGAGTTCTTGTACAGATTACTACAGATAAAATCAGGTCAGATCTAAGCAGAAGGGGATCCTCAAAAGAGTTCCAGGCACAGCAACCTCACATTCCTACTGTGAGCAGGAATGCAGTCACAATTTATTTAGGAATAGGCCACTTCCTTTCCTAAAAGGAGGATTTAGTGCAATTTTGTCAGCGTGAATTGTGAAAGAGCAGCCTGTAAATGATCCAGGAGCTGTGCTAGAGTTGTGACCATGCTGGGGCTCAGATGGAGCCAAGGTTTCTACTCCATCCATCTCTGAGGCTGACTGGAATTTAAAAGCTGCACATATTAATAATGCAAATGTTCTTTATGCTGGGCATTCTTCAGTATTCAGGGTGTTTGTTCTGCATGGTGGGAAAAGCTGCACACGAGGTACAGGAGACAACAGAGGGCTTCTTGGGTCTAATAAATGTTATTTTGGATATTTTGTGATGCTTTTCCTAACTCCAGCTGCTGCTCTGGCAGGGGGAAGGTCTGCTGTGGGTATTCCCTCTTTTCTCCCTGCCCTGCAAGGACATCCCTGCTGGCACAGCAGCTCGGAATTCTAAACCCATGAGCTCTAAATCCAAATTTGCTGCTAGCAGGTGCTCCGGGGAACGAAGGGAACGTGGACACGAGGGAAACACTTCAGGAAAGGCAGAGCTTACTTTGGCAATCCTGCAGTTTGATATCATATTTATAATCCAGGCCTGACTGGTCAGCTCTGGCAAGGGGAAGATCTTCGTAGTGAGGGGAGGAAATGCTGGAGAAGTCCACGGTGGTGAAGGGCTTGATGTCAAAGGAGTGTGAGTGCTCATCCATGGCTGACAGATCCACGGGGCTGATGCCAAAATTCATGGGCCAAAACGGCATTTCTGTGTCAACCATTGTAACCCCTGCAGGCAACAAGAAAAAGACATTGAAGGAATTGTTCACCTCCAATTTGTCCACCCCAAGCTGAGCTCTGAGTGTCCCATGCTCACAGGCTTGAGAGGAAAACTTTCTGCATCTCTCCATAACAAAATTAGATAAATAATTCCACAAATAATTCCCATTTTTTTGCAATTTCTAAGAACCATTCTTCCCGAGTGCCTGAAAATCTCAAGGGTTTTTATATTAAGACAAAAACCCCCAAAATAGCTGGTATTAAATAGTGGTGGTTTTCCTCCAAATTACCAGAAATATTTGAAAACTGTGCTCATTCAAGTTTGCCAAAATGCTTAATCCCAGTCTTGAACCCAAGGACCAAGGAAATGTAAGTTATGACTTTTCAAATTCCACATATATCTATGCAAACCTTGAAAGCAGTAAACAAATAAGAAACTTCAATCTACAAAAAAATCTTCTGCAAATTGAGTGAATTTAGATTGAGACGTGAAATGTTTTTCCAAGTTCTCTTCTGACAGATAGCTGAAACAAAATCCTTAACTTAGATTTCAACTATGGAAAAGTTTGTAGGTCAAAGCAAGTGAACCAAAATCCTTGATTTAGACAGATTTCAGCTATGAAAAAGTTTGTAAGTTACAGCAAGTGCAAAGGCTATTTTATAATCAGTGTCTGTGTTTAATTTTCCATGATTTATAAAAATAACATTCTGCCCTAAAAATAGAAGAGGTGTTTCAGAACTAAAATAGCCTGGTCACTTTGGCTGTTTAATTTGGACTTTAGACCCCATCAAGTGAGTGGCCTTTAACCTCTAGATAACAGAAACTTGGATTTGATCTGCTTTGAATCAAAACTGCTCTGTCACACAGCACGAAGTGCTGTTGCAAAATGAAGGTGTTGGAACAGAGGTGCTCCAGAATTTGGGGCTCACCCTGGTTTTGGCAGGTGAGTGAAGCTGTGACTGCCCTGCTCACCAGCTCTGCTGAAATGCCAGTGCCCAGGAATGGCTGCACTTCCCCTTGCCTTCCCCCAGGAATGTCACCAGCATCCTTCCCTCTTTTAGGACTCCCAGCACAATCCTTCAGTTCTGCCTGACGTTTTTCATTCTGAAATTTGAGAGGGGAGATGCTCACTGCACTGGGGAGGGGCTGCTGCCCCCCAGCCTCCCCCTGATCCCCCTGGATGGGGCATTAAGGACATTATCCTTGATAAAAGCAAGGAAACAACAGGATTTCCAATGGCCACAGGTGACAAATCCCTGGGGAAGTACCTCCCAGCCTGTCAGGGTGCCTTGGTGCTGTGTGTTTCCTCCCAAATGGTTGAGTTTCAAGTCCAGGGCTCAAGCCATGAGCTCTGCCCAGGCTCCCCAGGGAATGGGCACTGCCCCAGAGCTCCAGGGATGCCCAGGGTGGGATTTTGGGGTGTCTGAGCAGAGACAGGGGCTGGACTGATGATTTGTGTGGGTCCCTTCCTCCTCAGGAGATTCTCTGGTTCTCTGACATTTTCTGTGAGCACAAAGTGCAAACCCCTGGCCACCAACGCTGGGAAAAGTCTCCCCAAAACAGATTTCCCAAAGAAGCAATAAACCAGAACAGACTCCTTCTTAGGAGCCCATTTCTTGTCATGACATCTTTAGAAAAACACAGACTTCGAGAGACGTTTTAAATGGGTTTATATTCCTTTAAGCAAGTGCCATCGAGGGTTGTTCCCTTCTGCTGGAGCTTCCTCAAGGGTGAAGGATGGCTACACATTCCCAGGCTCATCCCAGGAACTCCCAAGGAATGGACAAGGAACAACTGCAGGAAACCAAAGCATGAAAAGGCAGGAGGACTCACACCCACAGCTGCCCTGCACAGACACCTCCCTGCTCTGGGGCAGCACCTGGAGAGCTTCAGCCCCTGCTCAAAGGCAAGGACAACTCACTGGGAGATGATCTCAGGCACCTGATCTCACTGGAAAATTAACGGTTTTCCTGCATTCCTCATCAAAAAATATCCTCCCAATCCCAAGACCCCATCACTTTGTCTCTTCAAGTTCAAAAGCCTCAGTTTGCAATCCCCTGTGAGCTGACCAGCAAGGCAGAGCTGGGCTGGGTTTCACTGCACCCAGCCCATGGCTGGCACTGAATGATGACTTTAAAGAGTTAAGATTTTAGCCAAGGGTCAGGAGCAATTTATATTAATGCAAGTTAGGAAAAGCAAAAGATAAGTTGGATTCGGGATGTTCTGGAGAAGCTGATGATGTAGAACATGAATAAATCTGGGAAACTCCTGCATCATTACAACCCAGAGTGTGTTTGAACTTCCCTGTGTACAGAAATCTCACAGCTCAGAAAAACCCAGGGGAGCAGGTGAGTCCAGAGGTCTGGCTTGGCACACACCAGCTCCAAAATCTAAGAGCTTGTAGTAATTCCTTATCAGAAATCTTCTTTCCCTGTCAGCACAGCCAAATCTTTTCAGCAAAGTCTACCAAGAAATGCCAGAGTAGTTTTGTGGTAAAAGTATTTCTAGCCTAGAACAGTGATGGTTTAGGTTTTTATTATGTTTTGGAAGAAACAAAATAAAATTAAATAATTAACAAGGAACCTGTTGCTTTAAGCATCACTGAATATAAGGGGGTTGGTTTCATGCATGCTGTTTTTCCCCTACTAATTGGGTTTTTTTCTGTGTCTGTCCAAATCACACACAAGCTCTGTAGGCTGAGAACAGAGAAAACACAAATGCCAGGATTCCACTGAAGAGAAAACCAGGGAATTGTGGCTGCACCTACCACTACTGCAGGTCATAGAGGAATTCTGCCCTTTCCTACTCCTGCTTCTGCTGTGAGGTAATAAAATCTTATTATTGAGCCAGCAGGCATTAACAAATCTTTAGTCAAAAGCCTATAAACTCCACCCCTTCCAGAGGTTAACATCCCATGACTCCCAAGATCCCAGAGAGATATTGTTCATCAGCATTTCTGAATGATGAGAATTTCCAGCTTTGCTCAGGTTTGGGGGTAGAAAACACAAAGCATCTTGTTACAGCTTTAAAGTTCCAATCTTCACACGTGATCTAAGCAAATTATGGGTGTCCTGTTCAATTAAACAAAATTCCCTGTTACAGTAGAAACAATTAATTTCAATTTTCAGATGATTTTATATTAGAGATACTGAAATGAAGGAAGCGTTTTCCATGCTATTTTTATTCTTGCATTATTGAAAACCTAAATGTGAAGACTGTTCCTAATTTCAATGGTTATTTTACAAATACTTCTATTTTGCATGTAGCTTGATTTTTGCTGTGTACTTTGTCTTTTTCTCTCCCCAAGAAAGAGGAACAACAACACTTCTTTCTGGAAAATAAAACAAAACAAAACAAAAAACAACAACAAAAAATCCCCCAAAAAACTAATTGTAGTCTCCTCATGGCTTTAAAAGAATCCAAAAACAACCACCAAGATTAAAAAAATTCTAAAGGACAAGTCCAATGAAGAGACTGGAGCATGCTGTTATAATTTACAGGTCACTTGTGTGACCCCCAGGTAATAGATCTGTAAGAATTTATCTGATTTAGGAGATTTTTGAGAGCAAAACTCCTCCTCAGCCAGCAAGAGGCTGTGCAGAACAAGCAGCAGAGAAATTATTTGGGAAGTCACATGGAGGAGCTTGGACATTGAATCCTCCAGAAGAGCAGGAGTGAAAGAGATAAAGCTGCTGAGATAACATTTAATTCTGAGATATGGAGCTTTCTGAGAGCCTTCACTCTCTTTAACCTCCTGTGGAACTGCTCAGAGTTCTGTGCAAGGCACCAAAGGCACTGAACTCACCTGGCACAGCCACCCTGGGTTATTTATTCTGCTGCTGATGGGCAGAAATCTCACCTCACCCCATCCCCTGATTGATCTGCTCTCCACTTCCTCAGACAGCTATTCCCTGCATTTCTCCTGCTAGGAAAACATAAAATCTGACAGGGGAGATTGCCATGGTATGAAAAACATCCTGGAACACGAGCTGCTCTTTACCATAAACACTACCTGTGCTCAGGTAACCTGAAGGGCCTGTTGTGCTGCATTCTAGACACGCTCTTTCCAGACAAAACTACCAAAATATGACCCTACAGGTATTTAATGAAGCAACCAGAACATCCCAGTGGACAGGAGTTACGGAAAATAAGAAGAGAAAAATAAATAGGTGAAGCCTCACAGCTTTGAAACATTATTAAAATCAAGGGAGGCGTAACAATGTGACACGGGCAGGTGTAAATATGGACAAATTGATAGGTGAGCTAAATAATGCTGTGGGGTTTTTCTTAACGAAAACAAATTTCATGGAATAGATTGGGGTTCCTCCCATGTATAAATGTGTCAGAGTTTGTCAAGCAAACTCATATGCAAGCCCTGCAGACTTTAATGGGACTTTTGCAGACCCTCTGCGAGATAACATCCTACATCAGTTGGTTAAAATCACACAATCATTCTCAGCTTTCAGGAAAAAATTCAGACTTGGTGAAGGAGGCAGCTTGATACCCAACAGATTCAATTTATTTATCTGTTTGGAAGAATAAAACACATTTTCTGTGTGCCTTGCAAGAAACCCCATCTCCCCTAAGTGCTGGCAGCACATGCACTGAGCCACAGCCCTGCAGGGAGCTTTGGGAGGGGAAGGCTGCAGCAGGGCTTCAGAAAGGGAGCAGGCAGACTCGTGACAGCCCCTTGCAATAACTCAGCTCTCTCATTGCCTCTGACACAGAAATTCTGGGTGGCAGCAGCTCAGGGCAGCGTTTTATCCCCGCTGCTCTCAGGTGCCAGATGTGTGGGATCACTGAACTTCAGGTTATTGAGAGAAAATCACAGCTTACTGCGTTTGTTTTTTTCTGGAAATAAAAAAACAAACAAAACAAAAACAAAAAAGCCCCCCCAAAAAACCAAACCAAACCAAAACCCTCAGATTTTTGTCTCAGTTCTCTGCTTTTCCAGTGGAAGAACATTATCTTCCCTCCCTGCCCTCCATTCTCTGTGCTCTCCACAAAACATCACTCCTCTCCAGCACGTGTGGGATTACTCCACAGATTTTTAATATTCGGGATCACTCCACAGATTTTTAATACCCCTGATTATGCCAGAGCACAGTGGAGCTTTAAATCTTCAGGAGATCCCTTCCTCAAGAATGAAAATTATTGATTTTTCACTAATAGCAGCTGCCACTCCAATGGACTTTCTCTAACAGACAAGGTTTGTATTAAACAGAGATAATTTTGTTTTGGTTGAACCAAACTCTGTGAATTTTTTTTGTGTCTCAAACAATGACTCAAAGCTGTGTTCCGTTGCTGTTTCACACATTCCTGGCCTGCAGATTCCCGATTTTCCCCCCGTTTCCCGGCACAGGACCCGAACCTCTCTGTGTCCTGTTGCTGCAGAGTCAGCAGAGGGAGCACAACGTAACTTAAAAAAAAAAAAAAACAACACCAAAACAATCTCTTTCCAAGAACTCCGCTGGCACAGCCAGTGATGCTCCTAAACAAACAAACAAGCAAAAAAAAAAAAAAAAAAAAAAAAAAAAAAAAAAAAAAAAAAGAGCCTCGGTGGCTGATGCCCCCAATTCTGTGTTTGACAAAATCGGTGCTTTGCCAACTGCAGCAGGAAAAACAAAGTCACAGCAAGAAAACCTAAAAAGCCTTGCTTTAAAAAAAAAAAATCCTTTAAAAGTTCTTTAAAATACTTAAAAATATTCTTTAAAAGAATTTTTATTGTTTAAAAGGAGAGATGTAAAGTGTTTTTGTTGTTGTTGTTGTTTTTATCCACACACACATTCTCAGAACATTCTCAGAATTCGGGGCAGAAAATGTTTCAAGGATGTGATGATGAACAAACACACTGCACAGCAATATTGATAGGATTAAAATAGTTATCCAAAGCAGTCCTTTCCCAAAAAATTCCATGTTAGAAACCGCTGTGGATGTGGGAAAAGGGTCCAGGCTACTGAGAGAATTAGTAGTGTAAATTTTTTGATGGTAAATTCAAAGGGTTTTTGAAGCCACGGTGTTGCTCCCCCTGCCAGGCACACTCCTGGGAGCACCACTGCCTCACCAGAACTGGGAATTTCCTCTCCAAGCATGAATTTATCAAAAAACACTCACAGGAACGAAAACTGACCTCACTACAGGGCAGAAGAAGCAAAATTTTATGGTTTTTTTCAATTAAAGAACTAAAGCTCGCCATGTCTTGATTTAGCTGTGAAAACAAAGGAAACACCCAGTGTCTCCAGCAAATGTTGAGTGTCAAAATTTCTCCATAACAGAAAGAAACTTAGTGAAGAGATGAGTTCACAAATGACTGATAAAGGCATTTTTAAACGTGGATGGCTTTAAAAGCACTTCAAGACAAGAGATGACGTTTTCTTCTCCCTTCCTCAGGTCCAGCTTTGAAGCCATCTAAAAATGACCCCCCAAAAATTAGCATCTCCCAGAAAGATGCCACATAGGGAATATACTTTGGAAGGAAGGGAATAAACACTCTGTGCTTATAAGGAATAAAGCAAGGGGAGGGCTCTGGAGCAAATGGGTTTGCCAGGCCAGGGCACAGGGGTTGATGAAGAGCTGAAGGGTTAATCAGGGAGTAGGAGGGGCAGGAGCTGAGGAAAGGCTCCTCTCCCACCCACTGTCCTAACCTGCAGAACCAGCACCGGGCCCAAATCCCGGGAGCAGAGGGAAAAGCAGCGACCTGGGGCTGAGTGGAATGTGGAAGGTGTGCCAGCAAACCCAAAACACCTTCAGACACGGCTGGGGGATGCTCCTTTCTGTCCCATCTCCCAGCCTGGCCAGTGCTGGATGGCTCAGAATTCCCAGTGGGGAGAGGGTGACAACCACATCATTCAAAAAGCCAAATAAAAGGTAAAAAGGGGGAGGCAACCCCATCCATCCTCCCAGCAAGGCTGCACAGTAAAACACCAGGAGAAACTGTATAAATCCAAACACTTGGAAAGGCCAGAGAAAAAAAGCAACTCATAAATCAGTAGGAAATGTATTTTATTCTTATGGCTGAATTATAACTACAAGCTGTGCTCACTAAAAGCACAGTCCATAAAATTTACCACAATGTTTAAGAGGCAGTTGTTAATAGAAACAAGGAAGAAAAGCCCATTCAGGGAATAATAGAGCTGTTTAGTGTTAAATGTATTTTCTGTTCTATGGAATTCACACCAAATGGCCTGGCTTACTTGGAACAGCAGCATTTTATACCCTTGCAGCAACACAAACCCTTGTAAATATAATTGCAAATGAGAAACAAGTTCAGAAATGCCACGGGCTACTCAGATACGCCACAAATCCTCCCATCCTGTTTTAATTTGTTAATGTAGGGTTTGTTCCATTCTGATACTGGATAGAGATCCATGAAACTTCAGGTTATTCCAGAGTATGAAGGAAACTGACTGCAAGGCTCAAGTAGCTTAAATAGAAACTGAGAATATTGGAGAAGGGGAAATTTCCGTGTCAGAAACACTGATTTATGGATCTGAAAAGCTCACGGTCAGGTGGGTCAGATTTAAAAGGAACAGCACTTCAAAATCACGGAAAACTTCACCACAAATCTCTGGCAGTGACAGAGTTGGGCTCCTGGTGGTAAAATCTAAATAAAAGTGTTCTCCTGCAGTCACAGCACAGGCAGAACATAGATGAGGAGACAATTTCTGTTAAATCAGATTCAAAGTTTGTGGGAAAGGATCCTCAAACTGTTCTTAGAAATCCCTGAGCAGAGAAACTGCAATTTCCTACTTCCAGTCACACTTTGTGAGGCACCATGGGCTGAAACTAAAAGTAATCCTGACCAAAGGCTTCTCTTCCAATGCCTTTGGTTTGAAAATGCCTTAAAAATCTCTCCCACTCTTCAAAATAGAAATGAACGTTATTTCGTTTCTTTGGGTGGAAAAAAAAAATAATATATATATATATACACCTCCAGAAGCATTAAAAATCTGAAAAGTAAGGTATCATCTGGTAGGTAATATAAAATCCGAATAAACCTCTGTAAGGGCATAAATTGGCATTTCCACTGTGCCTTGGTGGAAGTGAAATGTGGCTCCTGTTGGTTTTGAGGGATTTGAGGAAAGCAGAAACAAACAGCCCGTCCCTGACTTGTGCTGGCAGTATTGTAAAACGACCTCATTATATAAAATGTAGGCGTTGCTCTCTATGAATCATTGTGATTTAAAATAGGATCCTGATAGACAGGCAATGAATCACTTTGGATTTTGTAATCAGCCAGGGCTGATTCTTGGGAGAGCCCTTTGCCCCCTTTGGCAGGCAGCTCAGGGGAAGGTCTGCTCCAGCCCTGGAGGTGCCTCCCCAGGCTGAAGGAAGTCATTGATCCCAAAATATCCCCCAAAACGCCGTGTGGGACACAAGATAGCAGAGCTTTGTCAGCTGCAACAACACCACACAATTCACTTGATAAGAGTGTGAACATTCTCAGGACGGTGCTTGGCTCCAAGGCTCAACATACTTTAATAATTGGCATTTATTTACGCTGGGCAGGCTTAGCATTGCTGGGTCCAGCAAAGGTTTTGCCACCTAATAAGGGTTCCAAAATGCCACATTTGCCACTGGAAGTATTTCCAGAGCAAGGGACCCATTCAGAAGTTCTGTCTGCACCACTTGTGACTGCTCTTTCAGGTGTCAAACTTGCTTTGAAGTCAACAGAAAGTTTTCCAGCTTCGACAGAAATTCAGTGTTTGGGTCAAAATTAAGCAAAACACCCATTTTGAATATTGCACTCGTGCTACTGGCATCGAGACACTTGCCTGAAGTTAGGCACTTTTAAAAGCTCAGGTTTTGGCCAAGAAAATACTTCTTTAGCAAAGATATGTTATTAAATTACATCTCATGCACACAGATAAATCAATGTGTGTTGTAATGCACATCCAGAACAAATGAGGGTCTCATAAAACCCCCAATTTCCTGTGTAAAACGACTGCTTCAGTGGCAAGGCTGTGCCCAGAGTTAATAAAATAAACTCCCAGCACCACCAGGCCCCAGTGGCACTGTCAGCCAGGAGCCTACTGATGGCTCAGCAGGGAACAGCTCTGCCTGAAGCCATCAAGTACAGCACAAAAACATTTATGGGGTTTATCCTGTGCTCACACACGATGAAAACATTTATTTGGTTTATCCTGTGCTCGCACATGGTGTGTTATATGAAAATTTCAGGCACAAAAACATTAATTTGGTTTATCCTGTGGTCACACGTGATGTGTTCCATGAAAACTGTAGGCACAAAAATATTTATTGGGTTTATCCTGTGCTCACACATGATGTGTTATATGAAAATTTCTGGCACAAAAATATTTATTCAGTTTATCCTGTGCTTACACACGACAAAAACATTTTTTGGGTTTATCCTGTACTCACACATGATGTGTTACATGAAAATTTGCAGTTCCTCTCTGGCTCCCTAAGCCTGTGTGAGATTTTCCAGGATTTCAGGCAGTGTGGCAGGGCACAGACCTGTGTGAGCAATTTACAGCTATTTACAGGACAATCTCCTGCTCCACTGCTTATCTGGTTTCATTAGGTCATTATCAGCACGCCTATTAATGCAGATTAATATATTAATAACAGACTCCATTCTTTGGAAATGGTGCTTAGCCAATAATTAGCAGCTGAGGTATCAATTTAGTACAGGATTTTAAATAGTTATGCTCCATTATGGAATTCAGAACACCAAGTTTGTATGTGTTTTTGAAATGTTAATAACTTTATTAGTAAATGCTACATGCAGGTAATCTTCTAAAACATCGTAGATGCAATACATTTAATACTAGTCCTGAAGAGTTGTTGCAATTTTAATGCTGAAATAAGTATTAAATCAAGTTTTCTCAATTTTTAAACAGCCACATCCAGTTTTCTCAATCCACATTGTGCTAGTAGGGAATTTAGGGATGCAGCACAGTGTTGGTAAGAAGCCTGGGATTTTTCTCCCTCCTCAGACTCTGTCATGTCAGTGCTTTTTAATGTTCACAAGACAGTAAACTTCAGTATTGTTTCCAAGAGATGAGCTAACAAGGCACACAACTGGAGAGGGGTGAAATACACTCATTAATATCCTAAATGCAGTTCCCTGCCATGGCAGAATTCTGAATACTCCCACAGGAAGAGGAGGAGGAAAAAAAGATGCCAAATGAATTTAAACTGATCCCTTGAATTAAATCCCACTTTTGAAGTTTTTCCTGGCAGTCAAACACGCTGCAAATAATCCATAAAAAAGCTTCTCTCCTATCGGGATGAGTTGTTTCCATCACATTTCCATCTTCCCAGCACTAAAAATGCAAAATCTATTGGAATACAGCACGGCTGCATGGAGGGCCCACATGATTTGACTGAGTGCTGGGTTTTGGCAAAATGTTTCAATCTGTTGGACAATCACCAAGTTGTAAAAGTGAAAAAAGCACCATGTTGCAAAACTCATTCATGAACGTGAACACTATTTCTGCATGAAATACAGAGAGCTCAGTGAGACAGCAAATACACTTTCCTGTGTAGAATTATACAGAATTTCTGGTACAGGCCAGTATAAAATAATGCTCTCTGTGCCTCTGCAGCCACTGGGATGTCAAGGCAATCCAAACACACCAAAATCCTGAGAAAGCAGATTAAAAAGTGCCAAAGAGGGCTGAACATTCACCACTCTCCTCTTTTAGCTGCCTCTCTAAATCCATCACCTCACACAGAAACCACAAATCACACACTGCAGTTTTGCCCTTAACTCTGGGATATTTGATAACTGGATTGGTTTAATTTAATTTATTTGGGAGTCTCAGATTTTAGGGGGAATTTACACAGAGTTATTGAAGGGTATTTTCATGAGGGGCTGAAATTCTTTACGCAGAGTTTCCTAAGCTTGGAGGGGAAGCAAAGGTGACATCCCAGCATTTTTCTGACCAGATAAACACCAGGAAAGTAAAAGGAACCCCCCAAAATTGATTATATCCAGCAGCAGGCTCTCTACCCTACACTGAGTACCCAACTCAACAATGCAATAATGAAGACATGTGAACTTTTGTACACCAATCATCTGTTGCACAAATGGATCGCTTTCATCTTTCAAAAAAAAAAAAAAATTAACCTTCTCAACTGTACAAACTGCAAAGCATCCAACCTGCTCAGCCACTTTCCAGCACCAGAGCAATCCCTTGTCACCTGACTCCTGTACTTTTGACCCTCCAAAAAATTCCCAGCTGAGCCATGTTGGCATGTTTTCACATGTGATCCCAGAATGGTTGCTCTCAGTAGTGCTGGGTACTTATCACAGGTTCAGATCAATGTTCCCTGCCTCTCGTGTGCTCCATCTTTCTGAATATTCATTTTTCCAGGGAGCTTTCCAGCTATCCTGGAGTCAAGGTGACTTCAGGCTGGGAGGGTGAGCTGTTGCAACTGCAATTACAACACTCTGGGGAGGATTTAATGAGCAGCAGGAAATTAATGTGGAGTTCTGCTCTAAATTGAAGTTACCTTGAGCAGTTTTACTTGTGAGTCTTCTGCTTCAAGAGAATCTTCCCCATTCTTCCTTTTTTTTTTTTTTTTGGGGGGGGGGGGGGTCAGTGTAAAATACAGTATTAAGTAACGTTGTGATCAGTGTTTTATTCCAGAATAAAAAGAGGTGGGAAATTTCTGAAGGAAATTAAGCATTGAGAACTGTTTTTATAAATATTAAAGCCTGTGCTTGATTAAATAATAGCAAGCTGGGAGAAAGAATACTAAAGCATCCCCTATAAAAACTGGGAATTAAGTTAGCACCAGCATATCTCCTTTTGTGCTATTCTCTTTCTAACTTTCAGGAAAAAAAATACAGGAATTTCAGTAGGATTTTCTTGGTTTACCTACTTCAGAAAAGATTTGTGCAAACTGGTACTTTAAACTATAGTAACTACTGAGCAGAGGGGAAAAAAAACCAACAAAACCCAAACAGCCTCAGATCCAGCAGCCAGGATCTGAGTTCCTGTGAAATAATGATACCAGAAAGCTCCAGAACAGAACTGCTGTATCTGGAGTTCTGAACTAAATAAAATGGGCTAATATTGGAATTTTATGGGCCAACAGCATCCCTAACTAACTCCAAGTAGTCCTGGATGTCACTTTATGCATTGGGCAAATTAAATTACTTTCAGTGATGTAATTTCCCCTCCTGCCATCTGAAACTGATAAATTCAACTCCCGCTACCACTCAAAAAGCAAACACCACAATCCCTGGCTCAGAAAGGGGATTATCAGCCCAGCTTTAGGTGATAATTCAAGAAGGGGACTTGAATCCTCCTGCCACCTACCCCTCACAGTTTTCTAAGAAAAGCCCCCCCCCCCAAACAAAGCACAGAATTGATGGAAATATTGAATTCTTTTCCAAATGTGCTTTCCAAGGGGAAAAAACCCCAAGATACCATTCCCTTCAGAACACAGATGTAACTTACTGCAAGCACAATGGGGAAGTGCTGTCTGAACCTGAACTAAAAGATGAATATTCCCCCTGCAGCCCTTTTATAACAATAAAAAAGACAAAATATTTGTGGGGAAAGAACACGATTTCATCTTTTATTTAATTTCAAACTCATTAATGCACTTCAAAAAGAACTTAAATATAACCTGCATAATGACACATTAATGTGAAATTCTACAAAGTCCTGACTTCCTTACAGCTTCAAAAACCTACTGTATTTTCCAATAAGGTATCTGGCACGGTTAGGATTTTATAATGTGTCTGAAAACTAAAAAGAAGAGATTTCTTTGATCTTATTTTCTGTTGGGTTATTCTTTCCCTGTGTTATTAATATCCTAAGAACATGCCTGATAGGAGTTGTTCCTACTTTTGTCAACCTGTCTATTTTGAAGTCAAATTTTTCCAAAGCCCCCCTAGAAACTGCCTTGCTTTGCCCATGAAGGACAAACATTTTCACCTGCCAAGGTGTGGAAAATGATTCCACACTTGTGAGCTGCCTGTCACCCCTGAAAGCGTCCCTCATCCTCAAAGCAGGAGCTGTTTGTACTCACACTTAAAAATGTGCTCAAATATGTGCTTAAATATCTGTGTCTGCCAATAATAAACAGAATTCCATGGCTTTTGCTGCTGTTCTCTGCCTCTGCAATAAACCAAACGTTTAAAAAACTGTGTGTGATGTTATTCTTCTTGATACTGGTGGCCTTCAACCCACAGTGTCAGCACGTGGCAAGTGACACTCCCAGGGCCACTGCCACTGACTGTCACTGTCACAATGTCCCCATCATTCTCTTCAAGGGAGATGAAAACTGGATTTGCTATTTTTGACAGAACTGTCCGAGAGTTTAAGTGACATCATCTGAGGATCCACGGCTAAGAACGGTTCAGGAGAAAGCTATTTATGTCCAGTTTCACAATTCTGCTATTTTTAACAGCTAACCCTAACTGGTCATTTTTGGAGATTTGTTTGCAGCTGGAAAGAATCTACCAATGCTTGGCTGATCCACTAAAGGCCCCTGCACTTTGTATTTAGCAGGGAAGTGCTGTGGAGAGAGGGGAGTGTCAGGAAATCTCAGAGTGCCCCAGCCACCTCTGCTGCCATGGATCTGGAACCTTCTGGAACTCTGAATATGAGATTTGTCCACAGAGACCCCAGCTCATGGAAACTCACCTGCTCTCATTAAA
The DNA here is from genome assembly GCA_013401135.1 of Cettia cetti. NCBI lineage: Eukaryota > Metazoa > Chordata > Aves > Passeriformes > Sylviidae > Cettia > Cettia cetti. Next base: position 52,872 of record VZUI01047373.1, read on the forward strand.
AATCTCAGCTGCCATCCTGTCTTTGACAGCATTTGCTGCTTTCACTTGAGGAGAAAAGTGTATAATCGAGTTCTAACAGTGTTTCAAAAAGATTAATAATTATAGGGTTATGCAACATTAACAATAGTGGTACCAGCAAAGCAGCTGTGTTAAATTTTAACAGCACTAAAAAGAGGGGAAGAAAGAGAAAATTTCAGTTCCCTTCTCTGTCATGTGTTCTTGTCATCGTCTTGGGTTTTGCTATATTTAAATTGCTGTAGGAATTTCTTCTGCAAGGAATCTGAGAGGGCAGCTGACAGCAAATCCTTCAGTTCCACGTTGTGATAAATATAAAGACACACCACAATTCAAGCCAAAAATGTAGAGTTAAACACGATTGATAACATTGATAGCTAATTTCTTGCCTTTTTGTTTCTACTGAAAAATGTATTAATTCACTTCCTGAGAAATGCTGTTTTGAATAATTACCTGCAACTATATTTCTTTAATCTAAACACACGTGCCATTCTCTCACACAAACCACAAATCACGCTGCAATTTTGCCCAGAGACTCTGGGATATTTGATAACTGGACTGGTTTATTTTGAAACCAGCAATTTATCCTCAACTGGGCCAGAACACCAACAGATAACTTTGCAATAAATGATTACTGCATGAAAATGAAATGAATCAATTTTTCCATTGAGGAGATTCCTTTTCTAGGCAAGCAAGTTTGGTGTGAGGAACTGGAAGTCATTGCTGTGACTTTTTGTAACCCCTGGAGCAGGCGTGTGAACAGCTGAACATGTGGCTCTGATGGGGACTGAGGGGGAGCTCCTGGCACTTCTGACTGTTCTCAGTTTTCTTGAGTTGCCAGACAAATCCCAAAAGTTACAAATTTCTGTAGGCTGATGGTTGATCTCTTTAAAGATCCAGCTGTGTTTAAAAATGATTGTATTAAAATACTATTGAGAAAAATCACCAAAAAAGCAAATTGTGAAGGGACATCTGGAGTGCACCCAGCGAGGTGGAGGAAACAGAGCACTGAGCATCAGGGCAGGACACTCCTGATGCACAACTCCCCCTGGAACCTTTGGGATCACCCCCAATCCAGGAGATCAGCAGGGCTCTCCAGCAGCTGAGTGCTTCCCACCCCCTGCTCCTCCTGTTTTTGCTGACAAAGGTGAGAACATCTGCTCTAAACCTTATCCCTACACTCTGCACAAACTGAGGGATTATTTTGCAGCAGCTTTGGTGGCTCTTCACCAGCAATGATGTGCTTGGTGTAGAGGTATGTAGATTTCCAGGGTGGAAATCAGCACAGCCATGAACTAATTCCATTGCACCCACCCAAACTGGCAGAGTTTGGGAATTTAGAGCCTGCTAAATTCACTTTCTGCTATCAGTGCAGCATCACAAACCAGGCTAAACACCAGGATCTCTGCAAAGCAGCCTGGTTTCCATGGGCTCCAAGCAGCCAGTGTTAACCTCGTGGCACACATTCCCAACACAAGGGAAGCCTCTGTGGCATGGTGTGCAGGACCAAAATAGGCAGAAATTGGTTTAATTCTGATTTCTGCACTGTTTCTGGGGCAATCCTGTACCGGACCTGGTTCATTCCACAACTATGGGTTATTTTTACAGCTTTCTCCATAACACGGTTACTCAGACAAAATAATCTGGAGACAAATAGTGGCTCCAATGAACAGTAAAATACGCCCCAGTTCTGAATTTCCCTTTTGCAGGACAGCAATGGCAGCATCTGTTTGTGCTGGTTAACACCTGACCTTAACAACCCAAAATCTCCCCCAACACAGGCACCCAGGCCATGCAGGTACCACAGGGAACCTCCTCCTTCCCCGGGCAATCCCAGGGGATCCCTGCTCTGCAACCTGAGACCGGGGGGAAAACTGCAAACTATTGACCCTGACAGCACAAAAAGGCACCGAGAGAGCATAAAAAACCTCCACCCCGAGATTTCCATCTCAATGAGAGCAGAGAAAGTTGTCAATCCCTCTGTGTTTGTCATCTCCCCTGGATTATCAATGGGCCACGTGCTGTGAATCACAGCGCCCGGCCGGATCTTGCATCTTGCCAGTTGTATCTTGCTTTTACTATTTGTTCTGGGATCTTAAAACCACTATTGTAAGCAGTTCAAAAATACACGCTGGAAAATTGTTAATGCCCTAGTCATACAATGTCATTTTGAAGCTCCCTGGGAATTTAGATTTGCACAGCTTATTAGGATATGACCTTTCCCTTGATTTTTTTATTTTAGGATCAAGTTAAGATGAAATTTCCCCAGTGGGAGTTGCTGTGTTTCCTTCACAGATAAGGAAAAGAGCAATGGCAGCTCTGTATAGAGACAAATTCATACATTTCTGCAGCATGGACAGCCCTGTGGGCTTGACAGACATCCAGTGCATTCCTAGAGGCTGAGAGGGAATTAAGCAAAAATCCCCCAGAATTTTAACAAAGGTATTTCCCTGAATCTTCCACTTTTTTCTTTTTTTTTCCTTTTTTTTTTTTTTTTTTTTTTTTTTTTTTTTTTTTTTTGTGTCATCTGAGAGTAAACTGTGAGGAGTTTTAAGGCCTGGGGACTTGCATTCAGAGCACCAGGGCAGCACTGGCTTTTCTGGAATACATTCCTATTCCTTTGTGGAATATCTGCCTCTACAGCACTGCTTTTGCCCCTTCACAATGTAGATTCTGTCTCAGAAATTCACACACCTCCCTGGGATTTCATCAACCTGATCTAAAAGCAGGAGGTTGTAAAATTAATTCCCAAAATTAGTGCTGTGGGCTGATTCCCAGCTACCTGTCACAGTGGTTAAATACTTGTTATGTATTACATATAATAAACATTTTTAATAGTTTAAGACAACACTTCCTAGTCTTTTTGCCTCTATGTCAATGAAACCAACAAAGAGAATTAGTTAAATAACTAGCAGTGGAATGATGTTGCTTATATTTTAGAAACCAACATCTGTTAATAAATTCTTATTTAGGAGAGAATAATTCTCTCTCCTCAAAGTAAAGTCCATTGGTCAATAAAGAGATGACCAAAAAAAATGACATATTTTGCTTTCTGGATATTCAGGGTGAAAGTTTCATGCCTTGAACCCTTGCTAGGCAAACAATGGTTTTTGTCAGCTATACAGATGCCAAAAGGAGAAAAGGAAGTGATGATGAAATAAAGCAAATTACTTTTTGTATAACTGGCTGGCTTAATAGTTTGGGGTGGGCAGTGTGCACAAAGCATCCCTACAACGATGCCCCAGTAAAAAGGGAGGGTTTGGGGGTCATGGCAATGACAGAACCAACAAAACCCCGCCGAGATTCAAAGGGCCCTTACATCAGCCCCGCCACCTTTACGAGTTTCCGTGTCTGCAGCTCTCCAGGAGCGATGCCCAGGCCTGGAACCCTCAGAGCAGGTCCTCTGCATGTCCCTACCCCCAGAGCAGGTCCTCTGCATGTCCCTGCCCCAGCTGTGAGCAGGGGGATCTCCCCACCAGGGAAATTTGCATTTCCAGCAGCTGCCCTTCCTCCTTCCACGGCGGACAAGAGATCCGGGCGCGCTGCTCCCACAGCTGGGGAGCAGCCAGCCTTCCCACGGTGTCAGGCTCTAGGCAGGGCTTAATCTGCAATAGATCCCAGCCTAATCTGCCTCTCCTGGGCAAGTCCAAAGTCATTCTCAGCACGACCAGCCCAGGAGCTCTGTGGCACTCGTGTGTCCAACAAGAGCGCAAACCAACGCGCGCCGATAGCGCTCGGGGAGCGCTGATGTCACACGGGCTGAACCCTCCTGCCAACAAATCCAGCAGCACTCCAGAGAGATGAAAACAACCCAGCAGGGGAAAATGGCCAGCTGGGCACTCCAGGCCTGCAGCAAGGCATCTGCTGGATAACATCACTGCTGCCCCGGCCGTGTTTGAGCAGTGATTCAGCAGACAGCGGGGATGGTTTGTACCGGAGCCGCTGCAGATGCAGAGTGTAAGGACTAAAAGTTTATTTGCAGAGGGCAGGACTGAACATTGCATGTGAACACATTCAGGCCATGATAAAGGGCTTTGTCTCCCATTAGTAATTTAAAGGATTGTGATTTGCTACTCCCAACACACCTATAATTGAATTCCTCAGTCATAAAATCACTGGTGCCAAACAAGTCCTGATATCTTTTATCAAGCCTCTTTTTTCTTGTCATTTGTTAACATATTTCTTATGGAGCTTTTCTTCTTTTTATAGATACATTTGCTTTAGTTATAAATTAACCCAGGAATTTACTCTCCCAGAGGCCACAAACTGCTTTTTTTATTCTCTTGGAAAAGTTTCAGGCTCTATGAATTGATGATTTGAAACAATTTTTGAATAACAGCTCGTGGTTCAGACACAGAGGAAGGAAATTCAAAAGATTGACAAAGTAGTTGAGACCAAAGTGGAAATGTTTAGATGCCTCTGTGGGCCCTCTGCCCTGGAAGCCATGATTGATTTACCAAAAGGGAAATGTTTCCCTGTGGGATTTCTGGTGCTTCCAGTTCCCTGTAGTGAAATACTCCCATCCAGCCTCATTCTGAAATGAGGAACTTCCCAGAAGTCCTGAATTTCAGTGGCTCCAGAAGCTGGGCCAGCACATCCCAAAGGTATGCGGAATACTTCGAATTTTGGAACACACTCTAAAGCACCAATGTTTGTTTAACAGATTGATTCATATAATGCCCATTAAAAAATAATTTTTCAGTTGGTAATGTCACTGTAAAGAAGAAAAGCTTACGATATTCACTGTTTCCTGTCGTGTCTTTGTTGGGCTCTTTCATCCCAAGGGCTTTGGAAAGTCTTGGCTTTTTTCAGCCAGAACTGACTAAAAATGTGGAGGAGTTTGAACACAAAAGGGTTGAAATTGTTGTTGGCGTCACCACTGAAAGAGCAACAATTTGAGCTCAACTTGTAAAAAAAATAAAATCAAAAAATCCTAATGAAAAATTCCAAAAAGGCATATCCATAGGAAACTAAGGGAATTGGTTCCACTGCTCAAAGAACTATTTGGATAAGGGCAGAGCGACTTTTTAACAGCCACAATAACTCCAACATTATTTCCTTTTTTTCTCCTTCTGTGTTACTCTTGTCTTATTACAAACCATTGAAGTTGATATCCCAGATATCCATTTTTATGGTCTAATTCCCATTTCAGCTCAGGTAAATACAAAAAATTTAATTTGATATTAACACACCAAATATCCATTTTTATGGTCTAATTCCCATTTTAGCCAAGGTTTTCCAAGGCAGAAAAAAAATTTGAAAAATATGCCTTGAAGGTTCAGAAAACAGGAAAAGCTCTTCTGCATTTCTGGGTTACTCTTCCTTTTTAGAACAGCTGTGGTTGTGCTGCTGCTTATACCTTTTGAAAACTTATATGAAATCTTATATCTCTTTTTTTTTTTTTTGCATTTCAGAGGTTTTAATAGGTGTAATGGAAGAGTGCAAAGAATGAATTGCTTGCTTTATTATTTTTTTTAATTGCTTGGAAGGGACCTCAAAAATCTTCCAACCCTTAATTGGTTGGAAAAACCATCAAGTCCCACAGCAGCCATGGGCAGGGACACCTTCCCCCATCCCAGGTGGATCCAATTCCTGCCCAGCCTGGCCCTGGGCACTCCCAGGGATGGAGCAGCCACAGCTTCCCTGTGCCAGGGCCTCCCCACTCTCCTAATTTTGAATTTCCCTCTAATATCCAACCCAAATCCACCTTTCAGTTTAGCCACTTTGAGGTGGGTTAAAAATGACAAGTTTTGCTTTTAAAAAATGCCTTTGGAAACTCCTCTTTAATTAAGGATCACAAAAGTGCCAGGCTATTTTTCCTACATAAATAAATGCTTTCCACATCTCCAGTTTCCCATACTCAAGACAGTGCCCTTACAAAGGTAAACAGAGCTTTCTCCTCTCTCTGCTGTTTCTGAGGTTGCCACTCAATTATTTGAAGTCAGAATATTTAAATTTTCATCTGAAATTGTGCTTCGAGTCTCTGAACTGCCCAGTTTTTATCATGAAGTCAATGTCTCATTCTTTTGAAAAATCTTACAACTTATTCTGTATTTCCTCTGGAATGCTTCACCTGTTTAGTTACCTATAAAAGGTTCTTGGCATTTCTTTTTTAAGTCTCAACAAAACACAGTAATTTCAGCTCTTCTAATTGGATCAGTGATCACAGAGCTGAAAGGATTTAACACTCAAAGTATTTATCAACTTTCATGGTGGAAATGAAATTTAAAATAATGCCAACACGGTCAAACATTTTAGCTCCCAAATTTTTTGGGCGTTAAAATACACATTCATCTTTTAGATTTTACACTTCTGTGTAAAATGTTTTTTATTTGACAACCACAAAATTCATATTTTATTTGTTTATTTGTTGACACAATTTGGGGCAAATCAGTGAGCGTGGCTTGGCCCTGGTGTCCTTTGCAATCCCACTCAAAGCAGGAGCTGTGGGCAGAGCTCAGGCTGCCCTGAAGGACCAGAGCCCTGAATTAAAGCCAGGCCTAACCCCCTTCTCTCCCACCTTGTGCACACATTTCAGAACTTTGTTTGCCCTCTGCGCCTGCACTCCAGCCAGGAGGAATTTTCAGAGCAAACAGTTTATAATATATCCTTTACAGTGTTGTCTCTAGTTCTTGGAACAGACAGTAGGACAATAAAAAACTCAGATTATTTTTCAGAGCGTTGGCTATACCATATACAAGTATTTTACTAACATCTGCTCAGGACAGATGGAGAAATACAGAAAGAATTTTGCCCTCACGCCACAAGCTCCCCTAACTTGTTGTTTCACCAGGGGTGAGAAAAAAAATATTTGGAGTAATTTAAAAGATTTTGGGCTTTATTTCTTTTATTTATTTACATGGCAGCCAAATGACCAGACAAGGTCCTTTTAGTCCTACAGAGTTTTTTCTTTTCATGAAATTCCGACCTCTACTTTACCAAACATACAATTTCTGACCTGTGTGCCACAAAAAAGATCTCCACATTACAAATCACTCATCTTTCAGAGCTAAAAATCTGTGAGTGGAACATCAAGCACAGATCATCTTGCTCTGAGGGCAGGAAGAAACTTAAAAAGAAATGATAACAGATCTGAAAGGCATTTCAGCTGATTCCATCTCAGCTCTTCCAGGACTCCCACTCTGGCCATGCTTGTCCCATTGTCAAACTAGGTGGCAATTTGCAAATGGTCCATGGCCCCTGCTGGCTCCTAAATTATTTCAGGGAAGTGATTGAATGGCTCTTAATTAGTTGAGCTAAAAGGGGAGCAGGTAAGTTCTAAGAATTTACCCATTGAACCTTCCACTTCCTGCACCTGTGCCCAAATTCCAGCACTCCCAGATTTACTGGCAGGGTTCAGTGACACTGGGGAATATCATTGCTTTGGGGGTTTGGTTTGGTTTTCCTCAAATCCACTCAGTTATTTAATTGTCAGCCAGCTTTGCTTTCTACCTGTGGTGGCAGTTTCTGCTGGGGATTACCTGTGGTGGCTTCCCACAGCTCTGGAGGTGCTCAGCACCAGAGTGAACTGAACAAGGCTCTCCCAAATCTCACCAAAGATGCTGTTCTCTTGTACACACCCTTTTACTGACCACTAATAAAGGCACTGACCTCTTTTCCCCAAATTTGAAGTTCATTTCAGTGAAATATCTGTGCAGAAGAGATGTAGGTGTTTCCTGTAGAGATGGAAAACTCTAAAATACAAGTTCCATTCTTGATAAAGACCCAACTCCTGTAGCTGCCATCCAACAGAGGCATTTGCCCACCCATCTTCGTGTCTCATAAAAACACAGGAAATATTTTGCTGCTTCAAGGCTCCAGTATAAAAATGGCAATGCTGCAGCAAAGTGGAAAGCAGTTGTAAGTATTCATATTTCTAATTATTCATATTTATGATTATTAATCTTAATCTCATCCCCTTCTCTAAAAACAGTGAACAATACACTGGCACCTCCAAATCCCCCTCAGCTTTTAGGATAACCCACATCCTCCATGGATATAGAGGAAAATTCCCTTTTCAGCAGATTTGCTGCTCAGCACCAAAGGAAATAAGGGAACCTGTTCTGAAGAATGGCTCTTAGAAGCTCCAGGGAGGAAAATCCAGTGGGCTCTGTCAGTAACTCTTCCCACTGCCACGCTCCTCTCTGCAGCATATTTCCCAGGTTTTTTCCTCTGATTTAATTTCAGGAATTCTTACTCAGAGGATGTTTCCTTCCAGGAGCTGTACAACATTTAAATGGCACCCTGGAAGCAGACAGCAGTGCTGTTTAGTATTTAGCCTACATTACCTTTATTTCATTTATTTCATTTCCATATTCATAGTGCTCTATCACTCCGGCTCTTTGGAACTCCAGAGAATTCCTTTCTTCCCCAGAGTAACTGCCAGGTGTAATTACCACATTCATTAGCCTTTCCTGGAGTAATTGTCAGGAAAGTGGCAACCATGCCTGCATCAACTTCTTCTTCCTCCTTGCTTCCCCCTCCTTTTCTTCCTGGACAATTAAAGCTTCTCTCTACTTTCTCTTCCTTTATCCGCCTCAACCTTTTCCTCCCTTTATCCCTCCCTTCCAAAATTTTGGGGAGGAAAGGGAGAGATGGTCCAGCTGTTTTCACATCCAGCAATTTGCTGTGGTTTTTTGGTTTATTTTTTAATTCAGATCCACTCCCTCTGCCTTTCTGTGGAGTTCCCCAGCCCAGCTCCTTCCCCGGTGCCAACAAAAGAGCCGCCCTCGTGTCTCAGGGTCAAGCAGGAGCAGAAATTCAGAATTGCCACATGCTTTCTAACATTGTGCTGTGCCTTCCTGTTCTTGGAGAGGGGAGGGGACAGGAATCTGCTGCCCAGCCTGCGTCACAGGACGTAGGCACGCTCCAGGACAGCAAATTCAGTGTTTGGAGGAGTTATTGTTATCCTAAACTTCCCTCGGGCCGCAGCAATATCCACTCCTGCTCTGCTGTCCCCAGTGACAGGAAAGCTGTCACTTGTTGTGAGCAGATCAGACAGTTCCTGCTCTCAGAGGAGCCATAAGTGAGGCTAGATTTGAAAAACAGAGCAAAACTTGGGCAGAAAAAGAACAATGAGCAGGGATGCCAAAATACAGTGAAAAGACCACGTTATGGCATTGTCAGCATATCTTCAACCAAGAAAAGCTGAAAATCTCATAAGAGACCAGAGAGAAGAATTCAAAATCAAGAAGGTTCCAACAATAAACTTTAAGCTTTGAGAAAGGAAGTCAAACATCTGTATTTTTTTAAAGAATTCCCCCAGTTTTTTAATACTTCCATTGGCAAAAATAAAAAGGGCTAAATAAATAAAGAAATCCAGCAGGCATAGCTAATCTGCCCTCTGCCTTCCTCTGAAATTTCCTTTAATTAGTTAATTAATTAATTAATTTCCTTTCCTGATATTCACTGTGGACAGCTTCTTCCCATTTTCCCAACTCCCTGCTCTGCTGGGCCTCCCAAGTCCCACACTGGCCTTAGATCCCTGCCCTAATCCACCACTGCAATTAATCTAATCACACTGCACACCAGTAGCCTCTATTAAGATTAAAGATAATCTTGCTATTTCACAAGATTAAAAAAACCAGAGCCAATCTTAACATTGCACATTACTCCACCTCTCCTGCATAAATTCTGGTTTATGAATATTAGAGAAGAGGAGGGTAATATTGTTATCTTTTCAGAGCAGGATTGAAGAAATGCAGAGCAGTTTTTCTGGGGTTTTTGTCTGATCTCTCACCTACTCGAAATTGGCACCAAAAAAAAGAAAAGCATGGAAAGAAGTGCACATGACTTCCACATCCTCAGGGTTACATCACGAAGGATGAAACAGCAGATTATGCACAGCTCACAGCACTGCTGTGCTGTGTGCAACTCTTCCCTTGCACAAAAAGTGCCCTTCTCAACAAAACTGTGACTCATGAAAAAAACTGACAGATACCAATGAAAACAGCGACAGGCTCATTTCATAATGGGACCTCTTACTGTGGACTCTGGCATTTGCCTGCTGAGTGTTTTTAATTGAAATTGAGCATGCAGATCTTCAATATTCTCTTTTTGAATTATGGTTTTCACTGCCCAAACTTTTCCCAAGAAAATATCTTTGCTGTAGGAAAAGTGGGTTCTTGATGCTGAAGGGTTTCCCAGTACTTCAAGCACTGTCAAGAATTCCTGCCCACGCCAGCTGTGCTGTAATCACTATTTCTTAATAAATCAGTAATCCTGATCTAAGAAAATAATTCCTCAAATGTCATTACCTGTGTCAGAATGCAGCTTGCATAACCTGATGTGTTACCCTGTCTGAAAACCTGAAGCACTGCAAGGATTTCAAGACCAGGGGGTTGGACTCCTTCAAAAAGTCTGGCAGCAAGGCGGATTTTGGGCACAAAATAAATATCCTGGCAAAGCTGGCCACACAAGGGGCAGGGAACAAAATCTGGGCAGTGCCCAAAGGAAGCTGCTCGAGGAGCCCTCCTGAGTTTCCTGTTCATCATGGCCTGGTGTTCCTCCCTGTCTCACAAAAACAATTCCCCAGTTTGAGACAACTGGCGAGCTCACACCACAAATAATGCTCCAAAAGCTGGCAAAACGGGGGGAATTGGCTTCCAATAGCATATATTATTATTGTTATTATTTATATTATTATTATTATTAATGATAATAATAATAATTACAATAACCCAAAGAAGCAAGGCAGGCACTACTAATTAGGCTTCCATCAGACCTTTAAAATTTATTTTGCATTGCCTTACTGATGAAAAATACATTGAAACTGTTGGTAAAAAAACCTGAGCTTTTCAATGGAATTCTTGAATATCTGCCTTTTTTCTATTCTAAATTCCAGACCTGAAACTTTTGTGGCACCAATTTCGAGACTTGTTCTGTAGTCAAATGAACAACTCCTGTTTAGATGAGATCTTTGCTAAAGAATCCACTCCAGGCCAATTCAGCAGTTCTGGCAATAGCTGTAATGTAAATGTAAAAACACCCAAAAGAAATGCAGGAAAATAAACCTTTTAAATGGTTCTTATTTCATTCAGAGAACGGATTTAATGGGGAACCCTTTTGTTTTAAATAAGGCTTAAATTTTCATCTTGTTTATCATCTCAAACCATCTTCAGCAACAGCTGGAAATTCTGAAAGTGAAAGCACATTTGCAGAACTTTTGTTTCCACATTCTCTAATCCTGTTCTAAGCAAAACTCAGAAAGTCTGCATCTCTACACGAGCACCCTCAAACATGCACCCATTTGTAAAACTCAATTTATATTGCCAATACTATGGGATATTTTAAATAAATTAAACACTTGCCTGTTTTTCTTAGTGTTTCTAATAATTTCAACCCTCAAACACGCTATGATGCCTTGATGTACAAACAAGGCATCCCAGAACTGCAGCTGAAGTGCAAGTGTTGGCATCTGGGAGTGACAAAAGGGAAGGAAAACAGTGAAACCCTTGCAGAACTTCAGGGACCCCATGAAATAAATCCACCCCCTGCCACAGGGTAACTTTAGGGGGATTGGAGCGATGCGTCATGAAGTCAGAGTAAGAAATTTGTTTTAGACATTAAACCTGCTAGAAAGCAACTAAATATCCTATTTTTTTCCTCATCCTGAAGGGAGTGAGACCTTCTGCTGCAGCTTCTTCAAAATTTCTCCCTGAATATGGTCCTGAATAAGTTTAGAGATAAACTCTGAGTAAATAAAGCAACCTTTTGCCCTCACGTACTTCTGTACTCGCTTATCTATAGATTTCTCTGGGTGTAACTGAAAATAAAATTTGGGTTTTTTGGGTTTTTTTTACATTCATAGGTAGGATTAAAAATCAATTTAGCAACGCACCACATAATGACATGCTGCCATGAAGCTTAAAAACTGAGATTCAGCATAAAATATTGTAGCTGAAATACCACTGTAGGGAACAGCAACTCCAAGGAAAACACATTCGAGATGAAAGGATAAACTCTCAGTTTTATTTACTGTAGACATAAAAAGTCAGGACCTAAACCTATCATGAGGAAATATGTACATTATGAAAGGCAGTAAATAGAAGTGGCTGCATTTTTCCACAAGCCCCCATATTAGATAGCACCACAAAGCACCAGGTCCAGGTAGTAAAACCTGTTTTTCTGACCACCCCTACTAGAAGATCTTGGTGTGAGTGTTAAAGCCTGTAATTAACATTTTTCTTTCCATAGTTCCTTTTTTTGGTGGAACAATCTGAGTCTTTTGGTAGCCTGACATCCCTCTCACAGCACCACGGTTGGGAATTTAATTCCCAGCAATATTCAAATATTCCCCCAGCACAGGGAGTGAAAATGTTCATCAGTCTGTTTGTACACAGGTGGCAATCTGAGTTTAAAGCCTCTCAAACTTCAAAATTGCTGCTACACAGCCACAAATAGTAACAGCAGTTGCACAACGTCTCTGTTCAATAAATCTAAACAAACACACAAGTACTATGGACTTCTCATGCAATATTATAACATAAAAATCCCATTTTATGCAATGTGCTGTAATCACGCATTGTGTAAAAAGTTTAAGACGAGCTCATAACTCTGGGCAGGACTGCTTTGAGCAAATATGAAATTCTCTGCAAAGCAAATGCTGAAACTCGGCGGAAAAACACAAGATGCAATAAGAAAACTTCCACTGCTCTGCCTTGCTCTGCAAATATTCCATACAGCTGAAGGTGTTTGGATGCAAATCACACATTTAGAATTTTATACACACAGGTGAGCTAGAGGAATTGGAGATATGAAAAGTTCTAGGGTTCTGGAGAAAGGGAATCTAAAATATGTCACAATCCGATCTGTGATAAAGAGGAAAGACATCAATCCCCATGGAGCTCATGAAATTCCAACAGCCCCTAAAGCAGCACCAAGTAGACTGTTTTATAATGGCATAATAATAGCTGTTAGAAGACCAAAAGTAGAATTCATGCCTAATTTGAAGGCTAGAATAAACTAATACCAACTGCAAAGTCTGCCCCAAAACATTGGCGCTTCATTTGGAGTTGAAATACATTAAGAAATTGATCACACACAAGGCAGATAAATATACTCCTCCTGTTACACTGGCTTTTCTTACAAGTTTTAAGGAACAATATGTAGCACTTGAGCTATAATACATACTCATGGTTATTTAGTTTCAGGCACTCAGTCTCACAGAGCAAGCAGCAATTCCTTCAGAGCCAGACCCTCAATTTTGAGCATGCGAAACCCACAGCCACGCAGGAATTCAGCAGTAATTGCATGGCAGCAAACTGCACACAGGACTAAACTTCTATCACTGCAAACCTGATCCTACTGGAACAGCACATCCACCACTGACCTCAAGGAAGCTGGGATTTAATTTCTTTTTTATTTTTTTTTTTTTTGGATTCGATGTATCTTCCACTAACCCAAGAAGCTCCTTTGCTAGCGTGGAGTGCTCTGTGTATTTTCTGTTGGGGTATTACCTAATATTTATTATCCAGTGTTATCAGAAACTACAGGGAGCCTTTCAGCACTGCTGAGATTAGTAGGAAGCCATTCCTAACACGGGGTTAATCCCTTTCCCACAGACACACATCCCCTATAAGCATGTCCAGCAGCACACCCCATGGTCACCCCAGGAGCCCCGCAGCGCTGCCCGTGCGCCCCCAGAGCGGCGGCAGCTTTGTGTTTTGTAAATTGCTAATTATCAACCAGCAGAGTAGACTTTGGGATTCAGAGACTTGAATTCATAGACTTTGTCCTGAATGTGCAGCCTGCATGGCATGGAGGAGATCTGCTTAGTCATGAGGAAAGGGGGTGGCTGATGCAAGTCCACAGAGCATCTCCTGCTAGTCCATTCCAGAAATTCACAGCCTGCCTTTGGAGGAGGTTCCTTATCCTGTCTAAGGGGAAAAGTTTTCCTATTTCCAGGGGAAGCTGGAGAAACTGCCAGCTGAAGAGAAGAGGACACTGCATAGGAGTTGAGGAGGTTTTTTGCTGCAAATTTGGGGATTTACCACACAAATCCCTAACTTTTCCTGTCACAATGCTGATTAGAATCCATTACCATTGCCAGCATCATTCACTCTTGTAAGCATAAATGGACACACTGACATTTCAAAATTCATTTTTTTGCCTCAATCTCCCTCCTACATTGTTTCTCCATTGCAAATGGGGAACTCTTTGCATTCTCATGTTCTAGATCACACAGGATTGAGGACAGGAGCAATTATTTCATTTGAGTAAGAAGATGGCCCCAATCTTGACTAGGCTCTCGACTACTGCAACACAGGTAATTAAAAATATCTATATAGTTCATGTATCATGAATTTTAATTGGAGAATGATGTCATTGTTTAGTTCAGTTCTATAGAGTGGTTTATGAGAGGGCAAACAGGCCAAATAATATAATGGAAGGTGTGGGTGGAGTGGGAGAAAAATGTGAACATCATCAAATTGACTTCAGTTCTGCGAAAGTTTCCGGATGGGAAGACTACAGAATAGGCCTTGCTTTATTTTCTTTTTCCCCCCACCTCTAAATCTAAAGAGCAAAACTCTAGGACAGATTTATTATAATTTGCCCTGCAGTGTGAGAAGAGCTGACAACTTTGTAGAGGCAGGAAGAGGAAAGTCCATGTTTGCAGCAGAAGAGCTGATGCTGAAGTAGAAACTTAATGTTTCCTATGGTTGCCACATTTATTTTTCTCCTTCCTATTTCCTTCTACCTGCAAGACCTGGGAGTATCCCAAGCCCACTCACCACAGGGCTGAGTACCAGGGTGATAATTTGCTTTGCACCAGCATTTTCTGCATTGCCCCTGGAACCTCAAAGCAGCACCACTGGAAAAAGGTGGGCTACTCTACATTTAAAACAAAGAACAGCTGAAAAAAACTCCCTGAGCTCTTCCCTCTGTGGAAAATAAAAAGTGAAGGGGGAAGGGACAAAAGAAATATGAAAGGTTGATCATTTAATGTAGGAATTAATTTATATTTCATATTCCTGAGAATCCGAAGACAAATCTTTCGGCTCTTTCCTTTTTCATTCTGCTTTGGAAAAGCCTCCACAGGGAAAAAGTCAGGGGCAAGGAGGAGATTTTTTTCCCCCCCAAGTACTCTCTAAACGAAGCCCTTCAAATTGACCTGTTAATGGGAATGCCCAAGTTCTCTTTGTGGCACGAGGAGCAGGACCTGAGTACAATTTTCTCTTGCTTTGGATTATTTCTATCTCTCTCTCTTGCTAGTTGACAAAAACTGAACTGACACACAAAGAACATCTGGCATAAAGTACCTGAAAACCAGAGCCTGCTGTTAAAAAACTACACACCATTATGGAAAAGCAGAGTGAAATAATTACCACTTATCATCTAATATCATGCTGCATTTAATCAACCTATTAGGGATTAAAAAATGCTATCAGTAGCAATAACTAATGGAAAGTATTGTATCCACGACTTTAGAAGAACCTAGCATGTGGAATTTGTAACTGTAGGATGATTCCTCTTGAGTAACTGCACTGCAGACTTTTACTGCGTGGCAGAGCAGGACATGGGAAGAACCCTCATGAAAAAGCTCGTAAAAGAAACTCAGATTCTGGATATCAAACATGCACAATTAGTGATTCACAATTAGGCTACTAAAATTATTTAACTCCACTCTGAGCAGATTGCATATAAAAAAATACCTGAAGAGGGCCTCACCAATCAAGGTGAAACAAAGTATTAAGTTTACTTTTCATTATTTAGTCCAGCTTTGTACAAGGCAGAGTGTTCATTCCACTTTTAAATTTTTCTCGTTTTTAACAATAAAATTGTTTTCAAAATTCATTTTATTACCTGCCACTACTATATAGGAAATGACACTAAAAGAAATTGAAACAGTGCCTAACTTTATTTTATTGACTTAGAAATGGACTTATGGTTATTTTAAAAAGTCCACAGAAGAGCCAGATTTAGAAGCCCTGTTGATAATGGGTGCCTTTATCAGTCCCATAAGGAAGGTTAAAAGGCGTAGTTTTAACATCCTTCAATCAAATTCTAATATTTCAGAATTCATAATATGAAATACAAATTCATATCAGGGAAAAAAAACCCTGATTTGTAGATTCCATATTGAAATGGAAGTTTCACTGAATGCTGATGGTAAATACATTTTATTATCTGGAAATTTGGCACTGAGGCATTTCTAAGAAACGCAGATCATCTTCAGGCTGTTTAGAAGTCCAGAATCTCTGAACCTCTGGATTCACTAGTGGGTGAGATATTTTACAAAACTGATGCCTAAGAACATTCCAATTCAAAAGTTCTCTGTGTAAAAGTTCTTTATATTATATTTCTGATTGGTTATCATTCAAAGGCAGCACCAACTACTTTTTTTCAGCTCTCTCTCCCCTTGACAAGCCCATGCTTATATTGTGCCACATGCCTTAACACACTGCTAGCAGTGATTTCTTGTAATCTCATAATTAAATCTCTGAGCAATTTTTGCAGCGATTTTTTTTTTTGTGACAGCCAAAGTGAATAATGATGTCAAACACATCACTTGATGCACCAAATTCTGGTATTAACGAGAGCACACCATGAGAAACTTCTTTTCAAAGGAGAGCACTCAGTATCATATGTCACAGTCGCTTGCTGTACACCGGGAATTTTTAGTTAACTAGTAACAAATCATAGTAACCTTTTAAAAGGTAAATTACTTATTAAATGGACTAATTGCTATCAGAAAATAGATATTTTAAAATGGAACATTATAATCGTGCTCTACAGCAAAAGCCTGTTCAAAGCTGGGGCAGCGAGTCACAAAAACAAATCCAACCCAAGCCCCAGGTTATTCCAAGGAGAATTACAACAGATCCATCTGATTTAGAGGAACCTAAACTCCACAGGACACCCAGAAATCGATAACTCCCTCAGCTTTTAATCCCAATAAACACCAGCATTACATCACTGATATTAATAAACGCATCCCTGTTAAGTCAGCACTGTATTGTCGTGTGTACACAGGGCCACAAAGTTACAACACCACAGGAACTTGCACTCTCTAGCTGCAGAATACCCCGGGGAGAAATGACACCAGGAAGATTACAAAACGCTCCTGCGAACCTGAGGCATGCCATCAAGACACAATATATTTCAACATAGCATCTCAGTTGTTGCAGGCTGTGAGAGGCTCCCCGACTTTCTGCGATTGGGAAATTGAAAAAAAAATAAAAAAATAAAAAGAGAGCTGTTCATTCATTACGAGAGCAGCCAGGTGAGCCCAGCACTGCTTTCCCCAAGGGCGGCAGGAACGGACGGCGCGCAGCGGATCCACCCATCCCTCCGTGCTCCCCATCACCTCTGCGGGGCGGGACATCGCCCCTCCGGCCCCGAGCATCCCCCGCCACCGGAGCGGTGCAGCACCATGGACACAGCGCCCGGTGCCCCGGCCGGAGCTCCGGGAGCGCACCTGGAGCTGGAGCGGGGCCGGGGCGCTCCGGGCAGCGCATCCCGCCCGCACCGCCCGCGGCTCCGCGGCTGCGCTCCGCCGGCCCGGCCCGCCCGGCACGGAGCATCCCCGCGG
>VZUI01047376.1:0-53589 GCA_013401135.1 Cettia cetti
GCCCAGGAGCCCCGCTCCCCGGCACAAGCAGCCCCGTTCCCCGGGCCCAGGAGCCCCGCTCCCCGGCACAAGCAGCCCCGTTCCCCGGGCCCAGGAGCCCCGCTCCCCGGCACAAGCAGCCCCGTTCCCCGGGCCCAGGAGCCCCGCTCCCCGGCACAAGCAGCCCCGTTCCCCGGGCCCAGGAGCCCCGCTCCCCGGCACAAGCAGCCCCGTTCCCCGGGCCCAGGAGCCCCGCTCCCCGGCACAAGCAGCCCCGTTCCCCGGGCCCAGGAGCCCCGCTCCCCGGCACAAGCAGCCGTGTCTCCGCTAGATGGAGCGCCCGGAACGGCGGAGCGGGAGCGCTCCCGGCCGCGCTCCGCCGGCGGAGCGGACCCGCACGCAGCCGGAGCCCCCAGGGCTTACAGCAGCCTTGTTTCCAGCCCCACGGGCTCCCCGCAGAGTGCCCCCAAAGCAGGGACATGGCCCCTGCCAAGGAGGGCACGCGTCCTGCTCCGAACTGCCCCTAACTCTCTAAAGGCTGAACATTTTATTTTGTTGCGTCCCCCCACCCCCGAGCACATTGGTGGCAATCAGGGCTCCTGGCTGCTTCTGCTGTGAAAAATGTGGAGTTAATGCTGAGTTCTTGTGAAACGCGTGTTGAGTGGTGCTGAAGAGGTTAAAACTCTGTGCTACAGAGGCTTTGGAGAGATTGGGTATGAAGTACTGGAGAAGTCAATGGATGTAACACCGTGCTTAATAGAAATAGAAAATTAGTGATTCTTACTTGTCTGAGGTAAGCATGAGCCTCTGTAGTGTCCTGATCGTTGTGCAAAAATCTACTGAAGGAGAGCAATCTTAACAGAAGCCTCATATTAGAAAGAGGGATAGTCATGACAGGAAAAAAACACTGGAAGGATGAGATATTGCCTTTTAGTTTACAAGAACAGAGGGAAGCCCTTTTATTTAATTTTTTTTTTTTTTTGACGGTAGAGAATATTTTAAAAGACCCTGTAATGTTTCCCTGCTTTATTTTAAAACAATATAGTATAGCTATACATAAAAATAGAATAGTATGTGAAATACAGGCAGAGATATTGATAATTTATAGTAATTTATCAAAGTGTGTTACTGATATATTCAGTTTTATAATACGCTGCTTTTCCTGGTTTCAAGTCCTGGGAGCTATTTTTTCATGTGATGTTAGATAAGGAGGGTTTAGAGAAAGGACTGCTCTACTATTAGATTCTGTGCCACTTGCCTGAATTATTTTTGTACCACATCAACCACTTTAGAAAGTTGAAAAGAAACTACCTTCTCCACATGGAACATTTAATATGCAGTCATGATTTATTTTTTCTAACACTTGATGTCTGGAGGCATACAATGCTTGGAATACTGCATGCCTCTTCTTGTATGTGTGAACTTCTTAATGTAGGCTACTACTGAGAGGAGTTTGAGTGGAAAATGTTGTGTGATGGTGCAGGTGATGTGTTTCAGAGCCTTCCATCAAGTATGGAAGTGGTTTGAATGTTAGACAGTCTGCTGTGGTAATTCCAAAGGTTAACTTCTAGGTCAAAGGTCTGGAAATGCAAAATTGGAACTTAAGTTGGAAGCTGACTAGTAGGTCACAACAAACTGAGTGGTTGGTTTTAAATGGAATGTGTTACGTTAAATAAACAGATGCATTGCAACCATAAGTGGGTTTGGGTTTGTAAGTCAGCTGTGTGAGAATTCCTTTCTGCTTTGTTCCAGAGCTGCTCTGCTTTCGTGTGTTTATTTGCATATTCGAGGTTGCTCCAGGCTTTGCTGGTGGCATTTTTCCGATGGTGCTCTCAATGAGTGTGGGGAGAAGGTGCCTGTCTGTCAGTTCTCTGCCTTGCCATGAGCCATGACATGGGCAACCCAAAGAGGCTGGAGGAGGGAGTGTTGCCTCTCACGGTGGTGTAGGAGGCATTGCATCTCAAATGGATTCATTATTCTTGTGGAAGAAGGTTTCATCTCCTAGAATGTTTCTAGCAACTCCCACAGAGGCTGATGTGGACAATGCAGACAGTTGGCCTTTTTTGTTGGTTTTGTTGTGTTTTTTTGTGTTTTTTTTTTTTTTTTGTTAAAATGTTTTTTGTTGTTAATTAATAAGTACTTGATAATATCAGCAGCTGAGTGTGGGGTGAGTTCAGATTGTGCTCCAAGAGGGCAGAATGATGATGGGAAATGCCATGTGGAGTTGCCTTTGCAGTTGCACACTCTGGTTGTGGCAGAATGAAGGGAAAATGGAGTTGTCAGTAACTTGCAGATGAGACGTCCCTGAGGTCTGTGCTGTTCTGTGGAAGTGGCTGGTGCTGTTACAGGGACACTGTCCCCGTGCTGGGGCAGGGAAGGTCAGGCTGTGCACAGGCATTCATGTCCCTTTGGCACAGCTGTGGTGGCACTCAGGGTATATATAGCCATAACTGGCACTGTGGAGGTGATTAATGGGCTGGGTTAGGGACAAAAGTGTGTGCAAACAAGGAAATGGCTTTAAAGAAGAGACATTGATTTTATATTTATAAAAATAAAACACACTTTGTTACCTTTTTTCTTTTTAGACATAATGACAAGTTATCCTTGGAAGGGATGAAAATTGGTAATGACTTTCCCCTGCATCTCTTGAAGGAGCATATATCAGGCTAAAGAATTGTGTTTCTTTTTTAAGTCTCTTACACTACTGAATTATGTATGTTTATTGTTTCTCTGTGTACAGATTATTTGGATAGTTAAGATATCGCTGTTCTTGTTTTAATAACATAATTATGTAAATGTCAGGAATCCATAGTATTTGTTGGTCGTGTTTTTCTGACTTCAAATTGGGTGAAAACTAAGGATAAAAGGCCAATGAGAAATTCACTTTTACAGTGACTGTGAGCTACATTGACAGTGCTAAATTCTCTTGAAGTAATTGTTCAACATGCTGCTTTTAAGAATTTAATCTGTTTTATGGATGTCCTTTTAGCTGTAAAATAGTGCAATAGACAGAAGAAGCTTTGCTTGACCATCACCATGTTCCAGAACCTCACTTTGGGAAATTAGATAGACTTATATAGTTCCAAACTGTTTGGCTAGGAAGCGTGCTGCCTTTGATTTTGACATAATGTAGAAGCAGTTGGTTACCTTACATAACGTATTTGTTTTTCATTAAACATGCTGATAAGGTCTCATTAAAGTGCCATGTATTATTTATGGTATTTCATATGAAACTGAACTGATGAGAAACTTCTCACCTCTTAGGGCATTTGCAGAATATCAGCCTTTCTGGGCTAGAAAAAAAATAAAAAGAATGAATGAAGGCATGACATAGTCCTGTCAGAACAGGAGACTGCTTAGAGCACAGAGAATGAAAAAAGGAGAAAGGGCACAGAGAGGGTTCATTTCTCCTTCTCCTCACTCGCTCTTGTTCTGTGACATGAGGGGATTTTTGGTTGGTGGTTTGAGGTTTTTGTTTGGTTTTTTTTGGTGGTGGTGTTTTGGGGTTTTTTTTGTGATTGAATTATCTGGGCTGTTCTAGTAGATAAGTCAATGAAAAACTGCAACAGCATGGGTGTTTCCTAAGCCAAACCCAATTCCTTTATTGTAAGTTTGTGCATGATAGTTTTGGTGTTGATTATTGAGTTATGAGCACATTGGTTTTGTTGCTTTGACTGCTTTTGAGAAAGAAAATTACGTAATAACTGATTCTGCTGGAAAATGTTCAGTTTGGCATGAAGAAGACTTTGTGGATCTAAATCAGTCTCTGAGGCTTGTGTGGGTGCAGGTATGTGTGCATATGCAGAATGAAAAAGAATTTTTTTTTTTTTTTTTTTTTTGTGTAGCACCTGAGTTGCAGTGACGTGTTTTGATTCTGTTTCCAGTTAAGTGTTGACCATTATTTTTTTTTAAGGGTAAATCTTATATTAAACCAGATATGCTGTTGATGAAATAGACTTTTCTTGCATGTGGGTAATTTGCTTATTGTTGTTAGCATTCAACTCTTGGTCTCAGATGTGTTTTTGTGGAAATTATGTATCCTTTAAAATAGGTAATTTTCAAATCTTCATCAGAGTCTTTTTAAAAGAAGGAACCCCTTCAAAACCTCAGGTAGTTCTTTGAGGTTTGACCTTCTTTCCTGAAGAATTAATATTTAATTCATTTGTCAAATTCTAATTAAAAATAGTAATATCTTCTGTTATACTTGAGTTGTAGCTCAGGAATTTAAAAAAAAAAAGAGACCTGTAATATAGGACCTCAAGGACAAGCTGTAGTATAAATTATTTGATTTGCAGGTCACATCCTACTTTATTACATAAAGACTAACTAGATCTACTAATGAATAATTATTACTCCATAAAATAAAGGTGGGGGGGTGAATAAAAAGCTGGCCAGAGTGGAATACTAATTTTGAGGTATCATTCTCAAAGTAGAAAGTAAACATTAAATTCTGAAAATTGCAAATGTAATTTTTCCATGTAACCTGATAGGGCAGTCCTTGATAATAGATTGACTAGCTGTCAAATAAATTTGTAATTTTAGATGAGATGGGCTTTAGACCAATTTTAAGATCCAATCTTTATCCAAGTGTGCTCCCCCTCCCCCCAGTAAAGTAGAGACAGTATGCCATAGAATTGTTTCATTCCCAGTGTTTCTGCTGCAGTGGTTACACAGCTCCTGCACAGTTTCCCTGTAATGCTTTTATAGGCTTCTCTGGGAAGCTGGATAGCGAATGAAATGTAGATATAAAATTAATTTGTGTTTTAAAAACCCTTCACTTGCTGATAGCACTGTGTATTTGCTGGAATCCTCTTGACTAGCCAAGATTCTTTCCCTTTCCTACTTTGTGCTTCATACTTGTGTTCTTAGGAGGGGAAAGCCCTTTTCCAGTCAGGTGTCCTGGGAGGGGGGAAGTGTGTGAGTGTGTCTGTGTGCGTGCAGAATCATAACAGGCATTCGGTCCCAGCTGGGCAATGACACTAATTGCCCAGATCTCATGGATGCCTGCGATGGAGCACGCTCACTTTCTCTCCTTTCCTATCCTCTCCAGGGATTTTTAAAATGCAGTATTTGAATTTTGGTGAGTGGTAAAGACCCTGCCCTAGGACCCATTTGACAAATGAGAAGCTGTGCAGCATCAGCACCAGCCGACTGAGCCTCACTGAGTGTCTCTCTCTCTCTCTCCTAGTCAGCAGCTACTGTTGTGAGACAAGCTTCAGCTCTCTGTCATTGAGGAAGTTCCATTTGCTCATCAATAGGCTGCAGGCTGTGTCTTCTTTTTTTCCTCTCTGTTAAAAATTCGTAGTTTAAACCTACCAAGTTGCCTTAGCTGACAAACGAATGTAGGGGCTTAGCGCTGGGGAGAGGAAAGGCATTCGAGAAACACCGTTTCTTATTTAAATAATCAAAAGGGAGAAAGGGAAAAAAAAAAACAACCAACCCGTAGTGACAAGATAGGGCAAACGTGCTTGCATGCAAGCCCCCTCACTTGTTCTACGTAGACTTCAGAGCAACACCATGCAGCATCCCCTTACGGGTGCAACCTGCGTGGCACTGCCGAATGTGGGCATGTGTCCCCAGCTCTCCTGTGCCTTGACTTTTATGTACTTACAGCAGGTAAGTTTGCTTAACTTTTCCTTTTCCTCGCAGTGCTTGCTTTGTCAGCGTCGTTGGGGGGATTTGCAGTCGAGGAGGTATTTTTTGTGTGAATAGACTGTATAAATGTCTCCCACCGTGTGGAGCGAGTGTTGTGCCTGCATTTAAGAATGTGAGAGTGAGTAGAAAATATGTTTTAACAGAGCCTTTGCAGATCTTTTGGTATTTCGGTGTTGGTTTATTTTGGGTTGTTTTTTTTTTTTGCAATGTCTCTGGTGATGATTACAGATATTTAACACAGTACTGTGCCTGCGTTTCTCGTGGATGCTGTAGCAGAGTTTCAGCCATAAAGAACTGCTCTTTATTCACTTGCAGGCATAAATTATACTTCTAATGTAAATGTGCCCAATGGCAATTTTGTTTAAGCCTTCTTTGAAGACAGGAATTTTAAGTCTGTGTTAAAACATCTTGCTGGTTAAAGCCAAGCTGGTTTTTAGTTCACAGGGAAAATGATGATTTATAAAGATATATCTGTGCAGAATATTTCTATCACTGAAGTATATTGGACTGGGTTTTAAAAAAATGTTTGGGTATCAGCAAAACAATACTGATTTCTACTCAATTTTCAATTTTCTTTAATTAATTAAAATTTTTCTTAGAGGATATTTTAAAGTATTTCCTCCCACTCTCTCTTCCTAAATTATTTAATGTTTGGTACCCCCTCTCTGCTATAATGAGAAATAAATGGATAATAGCACTTTTTTTTTTTTAAACTAGATTTTTTGGAATCATCTTTGTATCCTACTCTATTTTATAACTGAATCCACCATTACAGAGTCATCTAGTAAGTATGTAGAGCCAAGACAGAAATATGTTATCTTGCAAAAATGATTAATCCTGTTTATTCTGTTACTTCTGTTGAAACTTCCGGAGGAAAAATATTCTTGTGCCTACTGTAACAAATAGGGGCATTTCTTCCAACTTCCACTACAACAGTTTCTGTGCATATTGACTTCTCTGAAAGTCTCCAACTTTATTTTTTAATTCACAAATGCCTGAAGGATGTAGTATGGTATTTCTTTTTGTTCCTAAAGAATAGATAAAATAGATTTAAACCTTATTTTTATTCGAGGACATTTGTTTTTCTGTTACTGCTGAAAGAAGAGAGCGCCAGTATTTTCGGGGTATAAATCCTTCTGTAGGTTTTTTTTTTTCTCCTGTAGTGTAGTATAAACCATTTCTGACTTCCAGCTTAGGAGTGCATAATAACAGATTCTTGCATGCGCCCTAGATTATCCATGTATGTGGGAGGGTTTCACTTGTCTGCAATTAAAATTTGCATCAGATAATATGATGTATTTAAATTTCAGTATTTTGCATGCCATAACTAAAATGTACATTCTTGGTAGTTCTGTATTCTGGATCTGTTTTGGGAATGGCATTTATAGATCAGCTTTAATGATCCAATGTGACTTGTGCACTTAGTGGTTACATACAAAATGTACTCCTGTGTTTTGTTCTGGGTTTGTTGTTTCGAGTTTGTCAGAGAGCAATTTGTATATAAAAGATAGGGCTTTTGAAAGGAAGAATGGGAATTCAGGTGAGAGGTCAACATGGCCACACAAGGAGCTGATAAAGGGTAACATAAAGATGAGTCTGGGTGCTCTAATAACCTTCCTCAGTGAGATATTGCAGCATCATTATGCAAACACATCTATAGCATGGCACTGCTTTAAGGTTTAAGAAACTGTGCAACTCTAATGAATACTTTAAAACAGGGAATTCAATTGCATCTATTCCATCTGAGAGAAAGATGAGAAGTGATTGCTAATGCACTTTACAAAGCGCTGTACCTAGCGGATAATTTTTAACTCTTTAAATGGATTAACTGCCACACTGAAAGTATTTTTTTTTTAGGTGTTTGCTTTCTCATCTCCTTAATCCTATTGTCAGTTTAGAATCATCCTGCCTGTACTAATCACAATTACATATTAGGTTGAAAAGCCTGCTAAATTTTGATGAAAATTGTGACAGATTCAAAATTCTTTGCTTGTTGCTTCTTTTGATTGCTGGTTGGCATTTTAGTTGTTCTGAATTCCTAGAGAGTCAGGTAATCGTATTCTTAATTCAGATTGGATCTCTTATTTTATGCATTTGGTTAAGTATTTCTTTAGAAACAATACTACTTTATCTCAAAATTATCCAGGCAGAGAGGATTGAGTTGGCATCACCTGCAAAGCCAATATAACGAGGTTCTGGTTTTAAACAGTAAAGGAATAAGAAGTTGTTTATTTTTGAAAAACGTTAATTAACTTTTACCATGACAGTCTACTTGGGTTTTCTATTTGTCTGATAGTTTAGAGCAAACCAACAGAAATACTTGGTTTGTATGTTTATTGCAAATATCACTATTTCAGTGAAACTGTAAATGTTCTTCTCTCTCTATCAAGTTGTCGATCTTAAATACAGGCAACCCAAAAGCTTTGTGTGGCAACTTAATAACTAGTGAATCCCCCCTGCCTGTGCAACCTGTGACCAGCAGTAAATAGACATTATGTGAAGCTATCAAGTATTCTTTTTCTCTCTAAAAATTGCCCTTGAGATATAACTGCTCACTTGCACCTCAATTAAAATGAACTCAGACATCTGTATTACAACTGAGCTCTCAGTTGTTAAACTTTGCTGCCTATTTAGAACTTATGAAGATAATTATTTTTGTGTATCTATATTGGTATTCTGTCATGTGTAAGTTTTACAATGGGAGATGTCTTTCTTGAAAGACTGTGAAAGGCATTACATTCTTCTCAAGATGGGCAAGCCTGTCTTTGTCACAAAATATTTGTTTTTCCTCATAGCCACGAGCATGCTGGTTTTCTGTGGGGCTGAATTAAAAATTTGGGATAATCTGCATTTTGGTACTTATTTAAAATTGGCTATTATTTATTTGTACAAGTGATATCGCTTGGCCAATTTGTTAAGAATAAATGGATAAATTGTTTTCCACAGTGTACTACAGAAGTGCTGTACTACTTTTTCCAGGGTTAGGAACTTGGGTACTTGCTCTGATATCTTTCACTTTACATGTGCATAATGTTTTAAGAGCCAAGTGAGGATCTGATTTTTTTTTTTTTTTAACAGCTTATGCATGGGAGATGCTTTACCTACAAACATTTTGAGCTTAACTCTTGAAAACAAAGTTGAAAATAAATAAAGGACAGAGGCCTAGGTCATGTTATAGATTAACCCTCGATAAGATACTCACTTGAAAAAGCCAACAGAAACTGAAGAATGCTTCTGAGTTAGTTGTTTGAAATGGTCTGAAATTATGTGGAATTTTTTTTAATAAGATGGTTCTAACTATGGGAATCCAGAGTGACTTTTCAAAGAACATCAAACCCAAAGTGGCTGTGTCAGTGGCAGCAGTGAACAGAGGGAGAACGTGGGGCTTTGCCTTGGATGTTTTCACTGCGTCACTGTGAGGACAGGGTCAGCTGGGAAAGTCTGGATGCATTTGGGTGAGAGTTTTCCTCAGTGTCAATATTTAAAGGTACAGGAGAAGGGAAGTTGCATTTGTAGTTTACCCAATCTTTTGGTAACATTTCATGGGATTAGAAACAGCTGCATGCATCTGGTTTCTCTTCTTCTCCTTACTATGACACATCAATGCAAAACCCAATTTCTGACCACACATTTACATCAAATGCTGACCTGAAGTAACTTTTGCAGCAAAACGTTCACTGCTGGTTAATTGGGATTTGGGGTATGTTAATGGAGACTTAGCTCTGTTAACTGATGCTTTCCTGTGGTCTGTCTTGTTATTCTGTTGGGGTTTTCCAAGTAAAGTGACAAAACAAACTGTTGTTTTGAAACATCATGGAATATCCCATGTCATGGTGTACAATTCTGCTGTCATTATTTTAAAGTTGGTATTTTTTTTTCTGTTTAATGATGATAGATGTGCTTTGTTTTAAATAGTGAAGTGTTTTGTACAAAGGGTAATTCCTCTTAAATGGAGCAATTGCTCATAGTGGACATTCACAGATCGAAAACAATTGAACTGAAACTTCAATATCAACCTTTTCTGTCTTTAACAAAGTAGTTCATGGTACAGCTCTCATATCAATGATGAAAAGAATCCACCATGAAAACAAAGCAGAAACCAACAAAGCCTCCATCTCTACCCCAGCTATTCCATTACTGCTTACATGGTAAATTAGTGTAATTTCATTTGGGCCTTAAGCATTATGGCTATGGAGAAAAGCTGAATTCCCCTCTCAGTTGCTTATGTCATGCTTCTGGATCTGATGATTTATAGGAGTCTGAAAGACTTTTTATCACATTCTTTCTTCATGGCTTAATTCAGCGATGATTTATTTGGTAGCATTTTCAATTGATGCAGTCAATAGTGTCAATAATGGAATAAGGATTAGAACAGATTATCTTTGTGCTAAAATTGTGTAAAGAATTGAATGGATGAACAATTCAAACAATTCCTGGATACAGTTTAACTTTTTTTTAATAGAGCAAAAGCACATCAATTGCTGAGTGCCACCATTGCAGTTACAGTTCTAAGTATCTAGTTTTTGCATTTAATACTTCAGTGACTCTTCAAAGGTTCAGGTATGTCAGTTGAATTCAATAACTGATGTTTTATGGTGACACTGTTTAAACCAATCGTGAGAACACTGCCTTTTCTTGGCCAGTCCATTTATAGTACTCACTCTGTGGTTCTCCTGTAAAATCAGTTAATCTGCTTTTAGTTCTTGAAAATTTTAAGCATCTGTTATCTTATAAATTGGAGTCCTTGCACGATTTTGTTCCTCTCTCTGCTATTTCATGGCAATTTTCACGTGAGAACATACAACCTCTGCTTATGACTGCATGAGTGCAAAGAAGTCCACGGTACTAATGCTCACTCACCATCTGTTTTTCTTACAGCTGGGCCTTGAATAATTGTCCAGTAGCTGATGGACTGAGGGTAGGCAATATTTTCAGGGTTTTCTGATTCATTTAACCAGCTTCGCTGCCCCAAGAGAAACACAGTGCTTGTTTATTCATATGTGTAGGGTAAAAGGCTGTGCTATGTCAGACAAATTATAGCACTCTGTTAAAGTAAGAAAGGAGCTGCCATGCTACAGACCACATCCTGTGGATGCATTTGTACCTAAGGGGGCACTGTGGCACTCCGAGGGAATTTCAGTGTATGAATGAAACAGACCTCAAGAGGTGGGAGTGCAGCTGTGGCATCCAGGAGTGCTGGTAATGCGGATTTCAGGAATCATGTCTTGCTGTTTATCCTGGTCAGGGTAAATAAGATCCTTTGGCATTCACCAATAAACTCGAGAGCTGGTATTTGTGACTTCACCTGTGATTGAAGCCCAATTTCTGTGTGTACATATCTTTTGTCTCCCAAGAGCTGCTCTGTTGTTTTCCAGAGCCTAATGAGAAGTGGCTCAGAGATCAAGTGCTGTAGCAGCTCTCGTTCTGAGTAAGAGCTGGTTTGGGGCATTTAACTCCAGCCTTGTCAAACAAGGTCAGTCTCTTACAAAAGCCAGAGGAGGTGCTTTAGTGAAGTGCTCTCCTCTTTAAATACTAGAAGGAGGGGGAAAAACAACCCCAACCAAAAAAAGAAAACCAACTCCAAACACAAAAACCCCTCAACAAACCAGAAGAATCTGTTAAGAAGGTTACCTGCTGCTTTGGACTGTAAGAGCAAGAGCAGTTGCAAAGGAGCTTCCGTGTGACAGGAGCAGGTGAATATTTTTGGCTTAGAACCATTGTTTTTTTTTTCTAAGTGACCTCTCTGAACGTTGTAAAACGCTTTGTCTGAAAAGGGATGCCTGGATATTCTGTTGTCAGCTACTTGTAAGTTATCCCTATTCGTTATATTTGCTAAATCTGTATATGGATGGATATTTTCTGAAAAAAAGAAGAAAAGTGGTGTGGTATTTTATGCCAAGGAAAGTATGTGGTGGTTATGAAAGCAGAGGTTTTTCTCAGGGCAGCCAGTAGATATTTCAGTTTGTTTAGATTTTTTTGACCATAGCCATTCAAAACTAGACTGACCTTTTTTTTTTTTTTGGTTTCCAATGTGTGTGTTTCTGACTTGGTACTATGATAATGTTAATATTAGTCCTGCTAAAAACATTTTTGAAGCATTTAATAGATGGTAGAAATGAGAGTGATAAAAATTGTGACACTGGAATTTATCACCTTGTTTTATAGAGTTAGAATAATGTTGGTGGAAAGGAGAAGTCAACACCCTCTAAGAATCCTTCAAGCTTTCCTGCCTTTTAAAGGTGCATGTGCGATTGATTTATCAGTTTTAAAGTGTGATGTGTAGTGCAAGAGCTCTCCTGAGAACCTGCTGTCATTTCCTTGCTGGCTTTGCTCATTTCCCTCCAAGTTGCCTAGTGCAGCACCATTGACTTCTTTTACATTTTGCTTCCCCTCCCACTCTGTCAGTGCAGCAGCCCAGTGAATTTAATTAGAGAAAATAGCATATCTAATGTCTGTGCTATCCTGACTAGTTGTAGTTGGGCCTTTGGTCTTTTGCACCAGAGCAGGCTCCAGCTGTGGAGAGATCTCGCAGTGTTTTGATCCTGCTCTTTCTCGTTGTGTTGAACACAGGCAGAATCAAAATTAGATACTGTAGTAAGAACTGAAGCATTCAGTGAATTATTTTTTGTTCACAGTGAGTCACTGATTTTTACTTTTTCCTCCAGATATGGAAAGAAATTCTATGGTACTACAAAATTGAAATACTTAAGATGTTCAGATGCTCATGAATAAGAGTGCAAGTGCTTTAATCTTGGACCATGTTTAAATTTACCTTTTAACCTTTTATTTCAAAATGCACCAGAAATTGTTGCTCTTCCAAACTCTAACATCTTCAATGTGATTTTTTCGTAAACATACATCAATTTTATGCTGTCGTCTCATATTTGTGGTTTGTGTATATACTTATAGTTCTACTCTGCCTTACCTCAATTACTTACTGACTTGCACTAATATTTATTATAATTATGATGTAGTTTTGAAGTTGACTTTTTTGGTTTTGCTTCTCACAACATTTTGTTTTATAGCAATCATCATTATCTCTGTTGTGGACAGTAAGCCTTGTGTACATGAAATAGTTAATTGCAGCTATTGATTATGGGCATGAAGCTTAATTTACAAACAAGGAAAGATGAGAAGTTTTAAAATAAAACTTACTGGTAAGCACAATCTTTCATGAGGCAGCGTGAAATTTAAGTATTTCTTTGAAATAAGTTAAAGTAAACATTGTAAAGGGAGGCAAAAACAAGGTTAAAAGTTCTCCCTGAGAAGAGGATTTTTCCAAACAGAGCTGGCGTGAAAATTTGGGGGTGAAAAGAACTCAGGCAGCCCATATATTCTGTGAGTGTCCCTTCCTTCAGCTTTTTTCCTTGTCATGTATTAGTCCTGTCTCTGGGATGTTACATGGCTGCATGGCTCAATTAATGCTCTGTGGCAGGAGGAGGAAAAAAACGTCTCTGTCTTGTCAGAAGTGAAGTTATTTACTTTCAAAAGCTGACAGAATAGCACTGCAGGGGCTTCATTTATTTCCGTTCAGAATGTCATTATTGTGTAATGCAGAGGGACTCCTGCATGCATTGCAGACTTATTCTTATAATCTCGAGCCTGCTGGATGGCTGCACAAGTGTAAAATGGCCCACTGGAATGTTTCCCTGCTCTGACTTCAGCTTGCTCACTTTTGCAAAGCAGCATTCCCCATGTCTGCAATATTTACGGCTTAGACGGCGCTGGATGTGTGTCGGTGGTGCTGCTGCTGGACACCTCTGGAATTGTGCTCTGGCCTGGCTGGAGCACTGGGTGCATCCTCAGCTACCTTTTTGATGGGTGTCATTTGCCCTGATGGCTAGCATATGGTTTGGGAGTGCTTTTCCAGCATTGCTCTGTCATGCTCTTTAGTTTTCCCAAGTCTAGCCCCAAAAGGAATGTTTGGCACAGAATGTTTCATAAAGATTGCTTGCTATTTCATCTCAAAGTTTGGGAAAAAGTTCAACTTTGCTGTTGTTGTATCGCACATATTTCAGAGGCAGGATAAGTAGTTTTGGTATTTCCTACCCAAGTTCAGCATTTCTTGCTGCTAAAATACAGGAGTGGTAAGAAACTGCAGATCCAGGGCTTGGTTTATTTTTCCCTTTTCCTTTGATACCATCTCTTCCAGCTTCACTTGGAATACAAGGCTTGGCCATGTGCATGTGAAATTGCCTGTTGCTCTTTGGAAAGCTTTTTGATACACCACAAGTAAAAACACAGGTTCAGGAGTTCCTGAGCCTGATCTTAAAATAAATAAATAAATGTTCCAATGCAAAATTACTGAATTTGGAGAGGAGTCCCATTTTTTGTTAGAGTTGATTTTTTTTTTTTCCTTTTTAGGGGTAAACCCTCTTTGATTGGATTTTTTCTTTTTCAATTTTTTCTTTTTTTCAGTTTAGGGTGGTAAACTAAAATTTATTAAAATGCCATATTAATTTTGTCAGTACTGGGTTTTATTTGCCCACACCCTGTCTTTAAATGACGGGAAAAGGATTCTGCTTCTAAATGGGCTTGCTTGCTCCTATCCTGCTTTTCTCTTCCTTTTATTTGCAGACATAAAATCCAATAAATTTCTATTGCAGTTGCTGGGCTTGGGGGAGAAAAAAGGAGAGGAAAAGTACAAAGCTATTGGGAAGCGTCAAACACGGCGGATGATGAAGTACATTTCATAGCAGCCAATTCCAAGCCCCAAATCCCTGTTGTGCAGGAAGGCTTCCCAGCTCACACAGGAAATTCAGCCATTGCACGGCAGAGTATTAATGATTTATACACCCCGCACCACTGCTTTTGTTCACTGGCAGAGCGGGGCTGTGTTAATAAAGGAATTTCAGGGAAAAGGGCCCTGCCATGCTGAGTTGTTTTCCTCAGTGTTGTGGACGCTGCCTCATAAATCAAAGGAATTTAGTGCTTTACAGCCTTTCAGAGCTGCTGAGGGTGGTTGTTTTGTTTTTTCTCTTTTTTTTTTTTTTTTTTTAATCTGATACACCTAGGAATATTTTCATTTCTTTTCTATAAAGAATGAATGAACTGCTGGATGAGATCTATCTCAGCTGTTTTAGGGTTGATTGGTTTGCTTCACAGTGGCATTATACTTCCATTTGTTTTCCATTTGGATTTATGCTTTATGGTGTTGTCTATGGAAGGAGACTAGCATGGTTTTATTACCATAAAGAGATGCAGATCACATTATATTCTGTCTTGTTTCTTAGAAATAACTAAATGAAATATAAAGGCAAAATCATTTGCAGTAAGCAAAGCAGTTTTATATTCTTTACCCAAAAATACCCCAAATAATAACACTTATTTAATATAATTTTAAAATAACTTTTGTTTTTATTAGCAAAAATAAGCTTCAATGTTCCTCTACGATACATGTGAGCGATAATTTTTGAGGTTGCTTTTTGGCCTGGAAACTTTGTTTCTTAATAGCAACTGCAGGATTAGGTACTTAATTTTCTATTGATTTGCATAATTATCTTTTTCAAATAGTGCAACAGCAATGATATTATGAAAGAAAACATGTAACTATGTTTAACTATAGAAATGAAGATAAAGAAGGATGTTTTTTAAAGATCTCTGAAATTTTGATGTGAACTAGAGTATTCAGTAATGTTATGGAATATTGTCCTAGCAGAAAACCACTTGGTTGGATAGTTATGGAACCTAATCTTTGCCTCTTTAAAAGCAGGCTGGGAGAGAGGATAGGAAGTAATCACAGGGAATAATAAAATGTGTTTTGCAATCAGAGGGAACCTGGTTTTCCACGGGCATCTTAGGACTATATTTACACAGCAGGCACAACGTGTTTGGATCGTTCAGAGTCATAAATTCAGGTTCCTTTCTGTACAGAAAATGCAGCTGTCCTGTCCTGGCTTGGTCACAGAAAAAGGTGAATCCCTCTGAGCTTGGTGGAAGTCAGCAATGTGGGGATCAATATTGCAGAAGTTACAGCTCCTTAATACTGAGAGGAATTCTTGGTTTGCAGTTTTTGTGGTCTGTAGGCAAATAAATAAATACCTTCTCTGTTTTCCTCCCTGGTTTAAATATCACAGATTAATATAAGGCAGGTGCCCAGTAAATGAGGTTTATGTTTATAGAGCAGCATTGCTGTATTTGTTTGTCCTCCATTATTTGGGTGCGTGAGTGTTTCATTGTATTTAATTATGTCTGTGAGGCACAAGACAACAGTCAACATCTGCTCTATTGTTGCCGTGGTTTACAGATAGCTTTGATGGGTTATTAAACAATCTATTTTTCAAACAGCAAACAGGGAAATAAGCTGCACCCATATTATGTAATTTTGTAAAGGTACATTATGTAATTAGTTGTCTAGTATTTGCACACTAATCTTTTATTTTGGTTGAATATATGCTATTCCGTTTTTTAAAAAGTGATATTCCTTGGCAGTTTTTATTTAATGGTGACTTTCTAGTTTCTCCATGGCTTGAGCTGATTTTCTCACTGCTAATTTGATTTCACCATGCGTTTTATATTGAAATACTGCATCTGAGTCGTGAATGCTAATACAGAAATTAGAAGTGTTCATTAACTTTCATTTATTACTGAAACAGCTACTGATAAACTATTACTACAGAGACATCATGAGGTATCTTGAACTATTTTTGAGTAAAGGGTGATGCTGTTACCAAAGCATCAGTTGGGGAAGGCAAGGTTCAAACTTCTTTGACTCTCTTAGGTCTCACTCAGGGCAGAGCCTCCCTCAGTGCTCCCTGGGCAAGGGAAGCTGTTCGAGCAGGGACAAGTCTCTGTAGAACTTGACTCTTGTACAGATGGATTCCCTGATGGAAAAGTGCCTGCGTGCTAATCTGCTTTTAATTTCTTTTGGTTTAATGTACCTGTCAACTGTCTGAAGTTCCTTTATGTAACGCTGCTATCCACGATACTGTATCTGGATGCATTAAGGCAAATCACTGAAAGATTGCAACTACCCAGCATGTGATTTGTTTTTGCCTCAAAATAAAATGTAGAAGAAAATGTTCCAGACACAAATGATGAACAGATCCTAAAATTAGACTTTCTGTAGCTTTTATCATTGCAGAAAGTCACCTATTAAAAATGTTTGAGAACATGAGTCTGTAATATTTTCTCGGCTCCTGAGCTGCTACTGCCCACAGTTCTAGAGCTGCAGCTGCTGGGGTTGCTTCTGACAGCAGGACTTCTGAGGCTTTGGAAATGCTGTTAATCCAACAAGCCTGATTTAGGAATGCAGGTTTTCCATTGGAATAAGGTGGTTTAAAGCCCTTTGAACAGGGGATCTGCTCTGGTGAGACCCCACCTGGAGTTCTACATCCAGCCCTGGATCAGATTGCCCTGGGAGGCTGTGGAGTCTCCCTCAGTGGGGATATTCCAGAATCATCTGGACACACTGCTGTGCTCTGGGATGGCCCTGCTGGAGCAGGGAGGTGGCACCAGATGACCACTGGGGTCCACTCCAGCCTGACTCATCCTGTGACCTCTCAGAAAAAATCCAGAGGTGGCACCGAGATGATGAGTGGGATGAAGCACCTCTGTGAGGAAAGGCTGAGAGAACTGTTGAAATGTCATTTTGCCAAATGGCTGTAATTTTTAGCATAGAATGAAGATTCTTCACTACATTTATTTTTTTTTTTTATGCAAGGGTTTGCTAGAAATATGTTGTAATCTCCCTCTCACCTACCTGGAATCCAAACAGGGATTTCAGATCTGTCCCTCCAAGTGTCATTAGATCCTCCTCAGTGGATGTGGCAAATTGCTCTTGCAGTTTTGACAAATGGAAACTCCAACAGGAACTTCTACATGCAGTTTTGTAAGAAATGAAGGAATGCTGGGGTGCTGCTCTTTGTAGAGAATTTTGTTTTCAAGGTGTTTCCAGAAACCCACTGGGGCTGGGCAGGGGAAACTATGGGTTTGTTTATTTTGGTTTTGGTTTTTTTTATTTTCTATTATATTTATTACTAAGTTTGCTGGTGTGTTTCTCTTGGGAAGTGCTCATTATAAACAAACATTTGTGTTTGTCTGTGACCAAGCAAGCCAGGCAGGTGTTTCCAGAGGCCTGTGTGGGAAAGGAGCATTCCTGGGCTTTTCTTCTGGCATGTGATGCAGATGTGAATTTTCCTGGGTGGGAAATGTAGGATTAGAATTTCTGCTGAGGTAGATCAGTTTATTGACTCCTGCTGAGAGTGTTAGCCTTGGCTTTGCTGAGAAATTGTGTCGTACAGTGAATGTGCTTTTTCTGTCAGTGTGTTCTTATATGTTTTGCTCAAGAATAGTTGTGTTTATTCACATTAAAATTGTGCAAGTCGTGTGTGCCCATTTCCAGAATAAAATGAACTTTGCAACTGCTTCATAAAAACTCCAAGGGAAATCTATTTTCAGCTTTATTAAGGAAGCTGAGTTACAGCAGGCAGCATCTGATCTGTGAGAGTGATGGCCACTGGTTACTCGCAGAGCTTCACAAGGAGTTAGGGCTGTGAAGCACAAAATATTTCAATGTTTTCGTGTGATCCTAAAGGGCTAATTAGGGCTGAACAGTGGAAGATAAATCAGGAATTTAGCTCTTTGACCATGAACAGCCAAATAGATCAGTGGAAAAACACAAATATTGTTAGGCAGTAGTACCAGATCACACAAGCATCACAAAGGAGGCTGTGAAGACCTAACAATAAGAAAAAAAAAGGCAATTATAAAAACCTTTGAAAGTAATTTCTATAGGAATCCACTACTCCCAGCTGACTCATTAGTTATCCTGAAATCTGGCAGTTCTGTAGAAGCACTATGTAGTGCTTTTCTGTTGGTGCAATGCAAGAGAGATGTTCCAATAATAACATGTATAATCCAGATGTGCAAAAGTCACGTCTGTCTTAGGAGCCTCCTGTACAGTTTGTGTTTGTTGAGCATCTCACATTCAAACTTATAGAGGAATATTGCATTTCTTCTTTTTATTTGTTCCTGGTGTTCAGTCACATGTATTTTGTTGGTTTAGCTCTTTACTAAATAGTATCAGATGTTTCATTTCTTCTGGTTAGAAAGAAATCACTATTGAAAAACTTTTGAGAAAAGGTAAGATGCTCTCAGTCCAAGAGTTCAGTTTTTGATGTCTGATCCCCTGATCTTGCACTGCAGGAGAATTGATAACTTTTGAGGTCTTAGAAGGAGACTACTTATTCTCATTTCTTGCAGCAATAAAAATCTTACTAATGTCCACCTAATAACATGATTATTCACTAAAGCACTGATTTCAATAAAAATAATCATCTTCTGTTGTCCTTCTCTGCACTAATTTATCTCAGTCCTTTGCTGGTCCCTTCCAAGGGCACTGGCACAGGTTGATTAAAACCTAAATGAAGGTGAGATTAAAAAGGCCATTTTTTCTCTATCCACTTCTCATATCAAATGGAATTGACAAAAAGAAAAATTGGGTGGCAGGAAAGGCTTTTGCCATCTGGCACTGACACTGGCAGTGTCCTGTCTTCTCGTTTTCCTCTTCTGTTATTCTGAGCATAGCATGATCCCCCTAGCTTCACATTGTCCAGAGAAAGCTGGGAGAGACATCATCAGTGTTCCCATGAATTCAGTACCCACTGTGATGGCTGAAGAATACATAGGACTGGAATGTGTGATGAATAAGTAGAATATTTTAATAGGTCTTAGGGGAGGGGAGAAAAGTAAACATGATGTGATTCTTTCAGGTGAGAAAGAATTCCACATTTGCTGTGTTACCAGGAAGATTCCTTGAGGCTCAATCCAGTGAATTTTGTTCTTCAAAATTAATTCTCCTGTGTACCAGCTCTTTACACAGAGGTGCCTGCAGAGTACCAGAGCAATCCCACTGAGACTGATCTGGCTTCAGTCCCAGAGCCTCAGACTGGGGCAGAAGAGATGTGACCCATCTCAGGGAAAGCCAGGCTTTAGCTTGGCCTGGGTAGGCCAAGGGTGTAAGACCCCACGCTGAGTTTAGGAGTGGTGTTGAGTTGCTGAGCAGGGGATTGTGTGTGTCTCCAAACATGTGCATTAGCAAATATCTGTGAGACTGAATTGACTTCAGACATTAAGTAGCAATGAAGTTGAAAAAGCTTTCTTAACTTCCTGCCATTCAGATTTGGAGGCAAACTTCCTATCAGCTGAGCTTTCTAATGCTTTCAGCCAAATCCTGCCTGCCTTAGATGCTCCTTGCTTGCAGCTCTTGGCTAAACTTTGTACTTAAACTATTGCCAGTGTCTTGAGTAGAGCTGAGTTATGGCTTACATTACATCTAATGCCTTCAAGTCCTGGTATTTTATCTCTTGAAAATATGAAACTTGTCAGTAGTGAACAGAAATTCTCTCTGATCCCTTTAAAGACCTATAGGAACTTTGTTTTGGGGTTTGAATTGGTTGTTTCTCCAAGGCACCCTGCTCACTTAGGATATCTACCCTCCGCTGGTATCTGCAATCAAACCATAGCACTTGGCATGGCAGGGTGCTTGAATGATGTATTTATACAGGCAGGAGGCAGGGTTTAATACCATCTCATGATTCACTGTGCAGTCGTATTAATATGAACTTGACTCGGGGGAATAAGTAGCTGTTACTTGTCAGCAAATCCTGAGTGTATTAAG
Organism: Cettia cetti; assembly: GCA_013401135.1. Classification (NCBI taxonomy): domain Eukaryota; kingdom Metazoa; phylum Chordata; class Aves; order Passeriformes; family Sylviidae; genus Cettia; species Cettia cetti. Next base: position 20,255 of record VZUI01047376.1, read on the forward strand.
GGGGTGAAGTTGTATTGAAAGATCCTCACAGTGATACTCTGCTGTTCCCAAGGGAAGCAAATGAAAACTGTACTTTGATGAATAATGAATGTGCTAATTGGGGTCAAGAAGAAGTCATGGCTTCCTGTGGTACCTTCCAGTTAGAGTAGCCTGACTACAGCAATAAAAAAAGTCTGTTTGACCAGATTTGGCAATAAAAATATGTGACTGTCCTCTCCACACAGCTAAAGCCTGGGATGTGTTGGTGATAGGCAGGTGGTTTATCTCTTCTCCAAGACAGGGCTGTATGCCTGAGATCCCCTTTGAAGTGTTGGTTGGTGCCCATAAGAATATGGCCATGAACTGATATTGAGACTGAGTGCTCAGATATTGCCCAAAATCTTGTGTGGAATGGAGCAAGGTCTCTCATGGCATGGCTTGGGTGTATGACTAGGATTTATTAAGAGTGAATGTGGCTTAGAGTCAATCTGCTCCTTATTTGCAAGGAAAATGTGTTTTGTTGCTGCTGGGCTGTATTTGCAAATGAATTTACCCTAAGGGGAAGATTACAGCCTCTTCTTACCTGCTGACAAAATGCATGCAAAAATACACATTTCTTGGTCATCCTGTATTCAGCACACAAAAAGGAAGAATAAATGGAAGAGATTAAGCAAGATATATGCAAGTACAATTCTAGTACATATTTTGTGAATACATCTACATACAACCTGAGATTTATTAAAGATGTATGTGATACTGCTTATCATTTGTGGAAGATGCACGTAATTTTCAGTAGTTAGTCTGTGTAACTGCACGATGTCAAACAAGCATGAGATCTTGAAAGTGTTCTATGTTTCATACAAAATTTTCTAAGCTGCTTAACTTCTCATGGATTGGAGGCTAATCTCAGCTGGTTTAGGAAATGCAGATAATCTCAAGAGCAGAGCAGTGAAAGATATCTGAAGTAGCCTGGAGATGGGAGAGAGTGTGTTCTCAAAGGGGCCAACAGGGAAAATTCAAGTGCAGCTTTGGTAGAGCTATCCAGCTGATAAGAGTTATGTAATAAAAGCCAGCATGGAACTCTGCAAGAGTGGGAAAACAGTGCAGTGCTCACTAAGGCAGAAGAAACAAAGTGCAGAACTTTGTAACACATCTTCAGTGCAGTCAGTAAGTTGTGATGTCTGCATGTCAAAATCAAGTCTTGGTACTTTAAAGCCACAGTATTTTCCTGAGGTTTTGCAGCTAACTTTTTGGAGTGATCCAGGACAATTGGGGGCACACAGAGAAGCTTCCTTTACAAACAGAGTTGTGCAGGCCCATGGAGGTGTGTTCTGCCACTTTTTGAAGCTGTAGGAGACTCTTTTCTGTGAGGCACCTTGCAGTCCAATGTCATCCTTTTCTCTGGTGTAGAGAACAGCACTTGAAATAACTGAAGTTTTCAGATTTATCCTGCTTTAATTTTGACACAAATGCTGGGATAATAATGTGATTGTGATCCAGAATCTTTCTAATTGTTATGGTAATGCAGCTAAGTTAGAAGACCCCTATAGCTATTTGATTGGGGTTTTCTTTTTCAGACAGTAGCTGTTGAGAGATTGTTCTTGGCTTTTGTGCCTTGATATGTAGAGCTGATGACAGGTCCTTACGTTTGTGGTAGCCCAAGGGAAGTCCAGGCACAGAGGGATCCCTTAACTCCAGTTTTAAGCTGCTTTTCTCTAGCATACATTTATCACCTATGTAAGTGAATGTGTCTTGCGACTCACTGAAGGGTAAATCACTCTCCCTGCTGTCAGGGGACAAATGCTTATCTTTTAGCAATCCAGTCTAAGCAGGGAGTGAGGGTTTCCAAGACACAGAAGAGGGCAAGTCTTGCCTTTAGGAGTTCTGGAAGAAGTGAAGCCAAGTAGATGTGTATCTTTTAAGAGTGTGTATGTGTGTGTTCTTTTATATTGCTGTCATTGTGGTGATCTCCTTGTACCAGATGCAGTTCTCTTCAAAGGAATTTGCAATCAGAGATGGATACAAATTAGAGTTGACCTGCAGAGGATGTTGGTCATCATGCCACTGGTCAGTCAGTTCATCCCCCAGTCAATGTTTTTGTGTGGCATTCTGGCTCTGGCAAGGGAAGATTTCATGGGCTGAGAGAGGCTGTTCAAAGATGTTTAGAGAGAGCCTCACCTGGTAGCAGGCAATTTCAGGGGAAGGCATCAATGCCATTTGGAGTTTGGCTGGGACGTGAAGGAGCACCATATTCAAGGCAAGACAAAGAGGATATTAATCTGTGAGTTGCTGGCAGTAGTAGCTTGGGTAGGAATAGGCTGAAGTGAGCCTTTGAAGGGGATGACAATTACTGGGTAAAGGTCATAAAGGGTTGTGTTTTGGGACAGTGCAGGTAAAGTGATCTTTATGGGAGCATTCCAAAAGAAATGCAAAGTAACCACGCCATGCTTTAGCCAGTGAGATGGTACAGCAGCCCCTGGCTCAGTACACAACACTGAGTAAGAAAGGAGGTTGAAACCAGAGAGAAAGGATTGGCTGTCTACTCAAAAACCAGCATTTACTGAAATGTTGCACTTCAGGTGTTGCAAGGCCAGTTGACCTACAGGGCAACAGCCTTAATTTCTCTAGGGCTACAAATAGTTTCCAAAACGTGTTTCCCAAGTTTTTGCTTCTGTCTGAAGCTCTCATATTTGGCAGGACTGTAGTTATTTATCTTTATTTATCGTTGAAATCTCCAAACTTACTATCATTGTATATTGAGAAGAAAAAGGCTAAAATTTGAACTTCAGTGGAGCTGAAGCATTGTTGTTTTCTGACTGAAGAATCAGCAGGGTTCATCTTGACCTGCTGCTATTTTTTCATGTGCTCCTAAGAGCTAATGTAATTGTTAGACGCTAGTGTAATTTTTAAATGGAAACTTCAAGTTCAGAAGACAAATGTGTTAATTCCAAATGTGCTGTATCCCACGTGCTTCAAAAAAAGGTGATTTCCAACAGTTTCTATATCCTTGCCCTATTCTCTAGTGTGAACTGAAATGATTAATAAACATCTCTGATGGCATCTGCTGTGCTGGTTATCATATGAGAGCAGCAGACACCTTTGATTTGTATAGGTGGCATTTTCTGCTTTTGGGTCAGTGCAATATCCGTGCTGTGTTTTGGCTCTGCTGTTCTGTGTGAGAGGAGCTGGCTGGGGAATTGGTGCCTGGCTTGAGCAGCTCCTACACGTTCTTCATGTAGAGGAGAGCAGGACAGTGAGCAGCTGAGGACAGGGGCCGAGCCTGGATGCTGCTCCTGGTGCACTTGGAGAGCCTTTGGCCCTAAATGGCTTTTGCAGAAAAGTGGAAATACAGGTGCAGCAGTTCTAACAGTGTCAGCAGCTGTGCTGGGGAGGGTGGGGGAAGATGTGCAGGACAGCTTTTTCTGCCTGTCAATATTTCCTTTAATGCCAGATCGCCTCAGGCAATGCTAATCACCAGCAGCTCACCTTCTCTTTCAAAGCATGTGTGGTGCTGGTGTCTGGTAATCCTTCTGTAGAGACAGTAATCTAAAGTTGCTGTGGATAAGGGAAATTATCAGGAGACTCGGAAACCAATTTGTGCTTTCAGTTTTGGGGTTTTCCGTACCAGAAAACCACTGAGAAACCTTAAAGAGAAAATGGAGGGCATTGGGACAATAGGAAAGGTGGTCAGAAATGGGAAACCTGAACTTCAAAGATTCAAATATGACATAGCATAAGCACTGAAGAGGGTTCCAAAGTGGTACCTGAATTATTTATGATCTGAGAGACAGGAAAGTTAGGCCAGGGTAGGAATGAAGTAGAAATTATTTGAACTTCATTGGTGTTGTGCAGCATTTGGAAGAAGTATTGTTTGTGGTATTTTGAACTAGATACAGGCATTAAGAAGAATTAATTATTTGGCAGAAAGATGGTCTAAATAGATTACTTCTGTCAGAATCTGATTAGAGCATACAGCATTGATTGGCTGATGACTGCATTGCAGGGATCTGCCTTTTCCAGGCATTATGGCCCCAGGGAAGTTGCTTAAATCTTTTTTTGTACCATATCAAAACTTAGGCATCTGCTTTTGCCTGGGGAAGTATTTTGGTCATTGTCTAATGTGCCATTTACATCTTATATGCATGTGGGCTCAAAACTCTGATCTTTCTTTCACCATTTTCATTTTTCTTGCTCTGCCTGAAAGTGTAGCCCAGTTTTTAGGCACATTTCTAGTTTTATTTCTGTATCTGTGCATCTGTATTGTACAGCAGTCTCCATTTCCTTCCTATTTAAATGACTTTTTAGCAAGCCTTCAATGAAACTGCTATTAGAGCACTCCTGTCAGTACCTTCAGTTCTGCTAAAACAAGAGATTGTGGTATTTGATTACTGGGCCTGAAATACTTGCGGATTTTGTGACCTTCTACTCCTACCCCACCTTGTTTAACCTATGCTCTTCACCTTTAAAAACAGCTTTTCATTAATAAAACCTGCCTTTTTGCAAAATTCTGCATAGTTGAAACAAAAAAAGATTGTGCATTTTATTTGTATATATATGTGTTACATATAAAGCTAGTGTTCTTGTGTTTTTCTTGTTCTTTCTTCCTCTCTCGTTGCTGAAATCAATTTTTAGTTTCAGAAAATCCATGAAAATTTTTAATGAAAGAAACCAAAGCCAACTAGGGTTTGGGAACAGCTGAGAGTAACATACCCTCTATGAGCACACTGAAAATGGCTTAAGGGTTTTCTTTTTTTCCTAACAGCATTATAATTTTGTAGAATGTAATGGAAATGAAAGCTGTATAGTTGTTTAAAATAGATGATCTCCCCTTTTCCACTCCCACACAGAGTTAATTTTTTGCAGGGAGGAGGAGCCCTGCAGCAGGCAGGAGGTGGGTGCTGTCACCACAGGGGACATCAGAGGTGCTCCATGTGCAGGTCCTGACCATCCTGGCTTTGTCCTCTCACAAGTGTTGAGGTCCATGTGTGACCTTAATCAAGCTAAAGCTCTCACAGAAGGGAGACAGAATTCTCACGTTTATCAATGCTCTTCTGGCTGGTTCTCTCAGTGTTCAGCACTCTTTGTGGTGAAATACCATTTATTCAACATATTCTAGTAGAACAGGAGCGGCCATTGACCCTAACGAATGGCCAACTGTAAAACTCAAGTGAAATTTCCTGTTTGTGTGGCTGGGAGGGAGAAGAAAAGTGTTGGTCTAAAGTGGTGGAGCTGATGTAGAGGCATTGGCATAAGTTCTGAGCCTGGCTCAGAGGAGACATGAGTGAAGGAAGCTCTGTTGTGCTTCTGTGGCTTTGATTCACAGAGGTTTGTGAACTTGGGTAGCTGGTGCACCCCTGGGACAGCCCCCCAGAGCCCAGCAAGCTTGGGTAGCTGGTGCACCCCTGGGACAGCCCCTCAGAGCCCAGCAAGCTTGGGTAGCTGGTGCACCCCTGGGACAGCCCCCCAGAGCCCATCCACCCAGTCAGAGCTTGAATCCAGTGCCCCACACCTAAACATTTAGGTTGTTAAAACCGGTAACTGCAGTTTGTTTCTAATGCTTGCTTTTGTGTGTTACTATCTGCAATGTAGAAAATAGCAGTGCTTCTTAGACATTTGATGTTTTCATTATTCTGGAGTGTTTATGCTGCTTGCAAAGGGCTGGGATGTCCTCCTGGATGTTGCTGGGTTCACACTACCACTACTATTTGCATCATATTCTGTTATAAGCCATCCTTTTTTATTGCTGTGGATATGGAAGGCTGTTTTAGGACTTCACTAGACAAGACCAAAATACTTTAAAAAAAAAAAAAAAACTGAACTTGGAAAAAATATGTTCAGCCTAAATTTATTCATAACTTGGTTTTTCTTGATTTTTAGAGTGTCAGGATTGTCCTTAGCTTAAGCGGTCTCTTCCTCCTACTGTTTTCTTCCCTATTCACAGATTTCTTTGCTGGGATAAACAAATCAAATTTAGGTTTCTGTTGCAACATAGTTGTTCCATTCCCCTGACACAAAAAGGAATTTCTCTACAATGGTTGTTATTTGAGTGTGACTTTTTTTTTTTCTGATCAATGTGGATGAAGTATTCTGTATTCTTTTGGAAGTACCTCTAAGAAATCAAGAAATAATTGAGAATTAAAATTAGGAAATAGTGCTAATTTTCGTTTCCCTATTTGCATCTCACTAGCATCTCAAATTCTTTAAATACATGCAATGAGATCCTGCTTTTCTTCCTCCTGAGTTTAGCTCTGAAGTTTCTGTTATTAGGGAGAGCATGATCTTGCATTTTGTATTGTTGAATTCCATCCCATTTCTGTTAATGCAGCCCATAAGATTTCTTTCTATGTAATATTGTTATCCTTTCCAGTCTTGACAGAACCTTCCAACTTTGTGTCATCAGGAAATTTCATCAGCAGGTTGCCTCGTGCCAAAATAATTAAAGAAAATGTTCAAAAAGATCTGTCCCAAAATAGATCACAGAAAAGCTTCCCTTGAGCCTGCGCTTTCCTGTACAAATCTTCCTCCTCGGGTTTTCTAACATCTTATCAAATATATACATGCTGAAACAAAAAACCTGCCAGGTATTTTACAGAGCAATTTAGCAGTCTGTATTTTATGTCAGTTGTCCCACTGGAGTCATTTGAGTAAAGCTTGCAAAATCCATTTTATAATCTCCATTCCTGGGTGAAGGAAATCTGCTTTCTTTTCAAATGCAGCTCACTCTGCTGGATGAAACAAATAAGCAATAGTTAAAATGAACTTTTTTTTTTTTTTTTTTTTTTTAGAAATTAAGTATTTTTAAGTGAGTTGTGACTTCAACTTGCTTTCTCATATATACCTTTTGTTTATGTATTTCTCTTTGAAAGTTAGCGACTGGTTTTGTATTGGAATTCATGACAATCTTTTGAAAAAATCCATGATGTGTCAGCCTGCTTGATAATTAAACTGCAGAGTTTCTCTTCCTTGCTAAGAAAAGACAAAGAAATAGGATTTCTAGCTAAGCATGGTCAGGTAACCAGAGAGAACAGCATCATCCCCAACAGAGAAGTGAAGCGGTTCTGAAACAGGAGATGGGGTGGGGTAAACATCGCTTCATCATGTGACAATTGCTGGCCTCGTTGGCAGCTTCTGCAGAGAGCATCACTGAGGGTCACAATTCCACATCTAAAGTTAGCAGTGGGGTAAGGCTGGCAGTGGGGAGGGCCAGCAGGCAGCTGCTCAGGGAGGTTTCTAAATCCTGCAGCACGGCCGCCGTGAGACACGAGAATCAATTACTGAAAACCTTCCATGATGGTCAAAATGTGACATTAAATAATTGAGTATCACATCAAATCTTGTCTGCAATTAGTTATCTGGAAAAGTAATTATGCAACAAAATCAAGTAGCTGAAATTAGTGGTGTGAAGCACCCTGATTATTTGAAGACTGTAGGAGATTTTTTTTTTTATTTCACTTGTAACATGAAGTTGTAAGTACCTAACTAATTCTTTATTGAAATAAAAAAGTCTTGCTCAATTGTAATTCTTGTCATTAGTTACATCTGCAATAGAAGATACATAGCACATAAAACAGGTGTTAATGACTAAGTTGGTTTTGTCTAAAGTAAAAATGAGCTGTGGAAGAGAATGTCTTGTAAGCTGTACGTTTAAAACCAAATCTGATTTGTTTTAGGGAGGAAACCACCCTAATTTCAACCCTTTTTCTCTTACACCAGTAGTGTAAGTTGATTTGGAGAACAGAGTTGAAATACTCTAATGGGAAAATGTGTTCTTTTAAAATAGTTATGATCAATTTAACAACATAGATGTTGTGAAAGGTTAGAAAATCCATTAAAATATAATTTACGCTAATAGAAGTCATTAGCTTCGTTAGTTAACTCACATATTCAAAACAAACAAGAAAAATATAACGAATGGAAGCAGAATGTACCCAGTATAACAGACTGAAGTGTAAATGCTCACATGAACATTGTTTAACAGCTTATAAATACAGGGAAATGTCTAATTATGCAATCATGATAAACCTGATTATTTTGAAAATGGCTTCTGATAGTAACTGTTGTCATGATATGCCAGAAGGGACAGGAAAATTATTTCTAATCAGTAGATCTGTACAGAATTTGATCTCTATGTGTTTAGTACTTAAAAATCTGAACTGATAAAGAGTAGTTGGCTAGTCATGTTACTTAAGCTGCTCCCAAAATAGCACCTTCCTTTTTTGGGTAGAGTTAGGTTTGCAGCTGTTGTCTCTATCTGTTGTCTCTGAAGAAAATTTTAACATTAAGTGTTGCTGACGTCAATTTTTTTCTTTTTTTTACAGCTGATGTGGGCTTTGCCCCTGACAGAAGTTATTTGGTTCTAGCTCTGAGTTTGGAAGAAGTTGGTATATAGATTTTCCCCTAACTTTCAATTGATGTGTTTAGCTTTAGTGGGAGTAATACTATCACTTAAACCATGTTGTCGTCTCAAGGAGTTTTGCTACATCCCTATGGAGTGCCAATGATTCTGCCGGCAGCACCATACTTCGCTGGACTTGTTCAGGTAATGCAAGGCCGCTTCCAACAAGCAACTTAACTCTAGTGCACTTAGAGCAATAATTGGAATTTTTATGGTTGAGAAAGCAAACACTTTTAATACAGGCAAAAGCTCTCGTGTAGTCGGTGAGAAGACAGTAGGAAATCAAAAAGATGGATCACCCTAATCTGTGTATTGACATCTCTCATGGCTGAATAAATGGTGTAGTTGAGCTATATTTGCTTGTATTGATTTGTCTGCTGTTTAACATTCATGCCTTTGCTTCACGAGGTTGACCACAGGGCAGAGGATTTGCTATCCATTCTAGGTTTCTGAGGGAGTCAGCATTCCCACGGCAGGTCAGAAGACAAAGTAACTCACCATGATGTGTTTAGGTTAAGTGTTTTAGCACAGCAAACAGGAATAGTGTTAAATATGCATTAATTCATATGTTACGCGTCACACAGAATGAAAAAGGGGTTGTGGTTTTATGTGTATAGAAATATCACCTGCAAATAATATTTATACACATCCTATTAACTCCTTTGAGCCCTCAAAGTGTAAGATCTTGCTTCAGGGCAAGACTTCTGTATATTTAGGAGTCAGCTGGCAGCTACCAGATTGTTGTTGCTGTGTTTGCTTTTGCTATTATTTTATTTTTATTAAAAAGTGGTGCCACTGAAGTTTCTTCCGTTAGACTTGGGATTCTGAATAGATGATGTAGATGCTAATTTAGCACTAAGTATCCTGTTGCTTACAGTATTAGAAGACATAAGGAAAAGTCAACATTTTTAAACCCTGATAGAATTGTGCCATCTAAGTGGCAGTTGTTAGACATTGTGCATTGACAGGGTCAAGACACACAGGTGTGTTGGGGCATTTCTGTGCTGTGCTAGGGATGAGTCAAAGTAACAGTGAGGGACAGGGGACCCTTCATTGTGCTCCTTTACACCAACACTTTGCTGACTGAGAGGGGCAATCACAGCATGAAACAGGTGGTTTTCCATATATTCCCTTCAGTAATAGAAGACTGTGGGTTGTGTTCTTCACTTCAGGCTTAATATTAGACACATATGTCTAAAAGAGAAATATGGCATTGCACAGTGGCTGTTACCAGGTATTGGGAATCTGTGTCTTGTGGGACATGCAAGCTGAGGCTGCTTTTTATGCAGTGAGACTCATCCAGCAGGCCCTCATATCCATTAGAATTTGGGGGTGAAGGTCGGACGCTGGAGCTCAGTCAGACCCTCTGCCATCCTGTCCAATAAATAATTACAAGCAAATCGTGCCTTTCACTCTATGCTGATTGATGTTGAAATTGCTTTTGAAAGTTCTCATAAGTTCCTCTTATAGATTAAGTGCCGGTGTAGGAAAAATAACTGCACCCAACTGAAATGGGTGAATGTAATCAGGTTTAATGGACTCGAGAGCTTGTTGGGAATTAAATAACTATTGATTTGTTGGAAAGTTGCTGTCATTACAAAATGCCACTCTGGATGCATTATCCAAGCAGATAGATTAGAAGAAAGGGCCCTTTGAAAATTTGGGATGCCTTATTTCAGTCTTTTTCCTCTTCATTCTTTCCTTAGAAAGATATTTATCCAGGCCTATGCTACTCTTTTAGCATAGATCTAAAATAGTCAAGCAATAAGAACTGCTGAAATAAGAAAAAAATAGGTATTAGAGATGCAGTTGAACAGTGTTGTTTGTATGGATACTTCTCTAGTCTCTTGTCTTCTCTCTCCCTGATGTCAAACCTGAAAATATCCTATTGGAAGCCAAGCACACTTTTGAGTTACTGTCCTAATGAGTGAATTACAGCATCCAATGGTTTGAGCAATTTGTCCCCCAAGATTTTACCTGCACTTACAGTACCTCTGGTCAGCTTATGACACCAGAATGCCTATTGTTTTTCTCTTAAAGTAAATCTAAGTATCTAAAATAAATAATGCAAATGACGTTTGATAGGAATATTTATATCATCCTCTTCTAAGCAGTAATTACATAACATTCTGAACTTTAATGGAAATTATCTTCAAAAATATGCCTTGATAAACTGATTATGTAAATGTTTTTTCTAGGTTGCAGGTTGAGAACCACAAGCCTGATTTTTTTTGATTTTTTTTTTTTTAATTTGAGGCTGCTTAAACATTTTATAGGCTTATAAGATGCCAGTTTATTTATTTGCATGGATTTCTGCAGAAACGAGGTGTACCTCTGATCAGGGATTCCCCATGATTTCCAACTGGGTTTATTCCAAGGTTGTATATGGAAGAAGTGTAGAGCATTTCCAAGAGATTTAGGGACTATTTGGGGAGGGATTGTTGTGTTTATGTTGCATAGTTGAGCAAAAGAGATCTCTGTGGAGCAAGGTTTATCTTCAGAGGTCCTGCACCTTCAAGTGCTGTTTATTATTTTACTTAATGCTGTGGATGAGCAGCTGCTCCAGCCTCTCCCAAATTCATCAGTAATCCCTGCCTTGCATCCTCTGCTTGCTTCTGTCACACCCTCTTGTTACTCAGCAGTGGAATGTGTGTGGAAAACAAAAAAAATGGATGCTGTGGCTGCATCTGTGGACACACCTTATATGTGCAGCCATGTGTTTTCCTCATTGCACATATTCTGTAAAGGAGATTTGTGTTCTTTCTGATGAGATGATGTGTTTGAGGGAGATGATGGAAAGTGAAATGCTTTTGTTCTTGGAGAGACGCAAGGTCCAGGGTAACAGAGATGTAGATGGGTATCAAATTACATTAAATAGACATGCAAAGTTATTTTACAGTAAATATATGTACCTTAAACTTATTAGAATGATGGCCTATGACTTAGTAATGCATTTTTAAATGAGAAACTATCTTTGCCTCTTCCTTCTTTCTCTTGGATAACAATATTTGAGAAAAAAAAATCACAAGAAAATACAAATAATGCATAAACAGCTTCATTCCTCCTGTGGGTGGGGAGATATTTTCTGCCATGTCACAAAAGCCCCACTGGTGGCTTCAGGGGCTGTCACAGCTCTGCTGCCACGAGGAGCCAGGCAGGGACTGCAGTAGCCACCGTGTGTGCTGAGGGCAGCAAGGCCCTCGTTGTGCCCAAACCATCCTGCTGCTTCTCCTGGCAGGGGAAATTAAAAGAATGCCATTGAGAATTAGGTGCCAATGCAGTCCCAGGTTTCTTCTCCTGCCCTTGGTCCCCATCCCAGTTCAGCCCCGGGATTCCCAGTGGGAGCCAGCCTGTCCAGGCAGGGGTGCAGTCCTGGGTGTTGGATGGCAGAGCCCCCCTGCCCTGGCCTGCTGTGCTCCTCTAGCATCCTACCAGTTCTTAGAATAAATGTGAAGCCAAGCCCCAGTTATCATTAAATTACAATGTTTGTTTTAAGGCTGCACTGTCTCACAATTCAGAGAGTTCTGTTATTTTGTTAAATAATATCTGAGAGGTCCTATCAGCTCCATCTTTCATGGCTTCAAAAATGTTTGCAGTTGCTCTGGTTACTTGGAATGCTAGATTTATGATGAAGTATTTTGAAACACACATGCAATACATGACATCTTAATACTGGATGCTAAATTATTTATTACGTGGCTGGGTAAGGTAGCTCCATTTCCATTTAACAGAGAAAGAGGAGTTCTTAGGCATTATTATAACAGTTATTTAAGTTGAAATTGTTTAGACTTTTCTGTAAACTACTGCAAAGCTCTGGAAAGAGAGCTTTAAAGAGAGGTTGTTCTATTTAATAGAAGATGTTGAATTTTTATATATAATATTAAAAATATGGGATTATTTATGAATATGGTCAGTATTTTTAAAATGTTATTATTGTAACATAGTGACCAGAAAAGTTCTAAAAGTTATGAGAGTTTAAGCTTTTGTTCATTGTTAAAAACTAAGCTAAATCCTTTCTTTTTTCTGCTTTTATTTACTTATTTATTTATGTAGTGATAAAGGGAAGAGTTGGAGAAGAAAAAAAGAAAATAGGCTGGTGATAAACTATTTCAATATATTGGAAATTACTGTACTTTTAAGTACATAACTCTTAAGCTTAGGTTATTCTGAAGATACTTTGCTTTTTTTTTTTTTTTTTTTTTTTTTTTTTTTCTGTGTCTCTGATTTTCCATAACTGGTTAACCAGTGTGTTTGACTGACAACTGAAAAAGTGGTAATCTGGAGACTGTTCCATTTTATTTTAGGGCTGAGAGAATTGCCTAGAATATGCTGTGAAAAGTAGTGGTGCAGACTTCATCACGGTGCCATCACTTCACCCATCTGGAAAATCCTTGTTTTAGTGCAGTGTTGGGAAGTGCTAGCAGTGGGTACATGCTGAATACTTGTAGGTGTTAGTGTGTTAGGGTACCTGCAAAATCCCACTTGAATTCCAGCAATCCAGTCTTGGGGAATGCTATGGATTCGTTGTGTCACCTTACATGAAAAAAGCTTTTGTAATTTGGTAGGGTTTATTTGAATAATACATTTGAAATAGCAATGAGGAGAGGTTTCAGTTCTTCCAGTGCTGCCTGCAGTGGTGTATGATTTTTTCTGTTGGTTTTAGATTATGATCTAGTGGAAAGCAGAGCATGATTTCTGTTTACATTGGCTGAATTGCCTCTTTGAAATGCAGTAAGTAGATGATTTAGCTTAAATCCAGATTTATTCTGGCATGATTGTGTTCTTCTGTCTCTCCTGTTACTAGTCCTGTACTTCCAGTGCTTTGTGATGGGGAATGAATATGTTTTACCATTGCAATCACTTTTCATCTGAGTGTGCATCTTGTCTTGCTTTTGAGAGACCTCTAACATTTCTTCTCTCAGTCTGAGGGTTGCAAAGTTTTTCTCCCTTTTGTATTAGAAGTGCTTTTAGCACATGTGGAGTGGTGGTGTTAGTGATGGATATGGTCTGTACTGTTTTGATACTGAAAATTTTTGTAAACCATGTTTAAATGTCTGGAAGTCATAGAATCATAGAATTGTTTCTTGGAAAAGGCCTTTAGGATTTTCAAGTCTGACTGTTAACCCAGCACTGCCAAATCCGACATTAATCCATGTCCTTAAGTGCCACATCTAAGATTAATTTTTAATTTACCCTTTTAAAATACCTCTAGGGATGATGATTCAACCATTTCCCTGGGCAGCCTGTTCCAATGCTTGACAACCCCTTTCTAACATCCAATTTAAATCTCCCCTGGTACAACTTGAAGCCATTTCCTCTTGTTCTGTTGCTTGGGAGCAGAGCCCGGCCCCCACCTGGCTACAACCTTGTGCCAAGAATTGTAGAGAATGAGAAGGTTCCCCCTGAGCTTCCTTTTCTCCAGGCTGAGCCCCTGCTGCTCCTGGTGCTCCAGCCCCTTCCCCAGCTCCATTCCTTGCCCTGGGCACACTCCAGCTCCTCAATGTCCTTCTTGTTGCGAGGGGCCCAAAAGTGACCCCAGGATTGGGGTTTTGCCTCAGCAGTGCCCAGCACAGGGGTCACTCACTGCCCTGGTCCTGCTGCTCCTGCTGTGGCCGGTACAAGCCAAGTGTCATGGCCAGGTGCTGGATCAAGTTCAGCACCCCCAGGGCCTTTCCTGCTGCAGGGGCTTCTGGTGGCCAAAGAGGACTTGGACTCCTCTGGCCACTGCTCAGACACAGCCAGCCATGCCAGGGCCCTCTGCAGAGCCTTCCCACCCTCCCTGGTGTCATCCCCACCCTTCCTGAGGGGTGTTCAACCCCCTTGTCCAGAGCCTGGATAAAGACACTGAGCAGAGCTCATCCTGGTGCTGAGCCCTGGGGAATCCTGCTGGTGACCTGCCCCAGCTGGAGGCAGTTCCTCTGCCCACCCTCAGGGCCTGGCCATCACACAGGTTTTCACAAGAGAGCATTGCACCCATCCAAGCCACAAACAGCCAGTTTCCAGGACACTTCTGTGGGAAATGGTGCCAGGCAGACACATCCACAGCCTTTCCCTCATCCACTGAGCAGGTCACCTAGGAGGAGATCAGGGCAGCCAAGCAGGACCTGCCTTTTTAAACCCATGGTGGCTGGGTCCGATGGCTTTGTTGTCCTGTGTGTGCCTTTTGATGGCACTCGAGATGATCACCTCCATACATCTCAGATTAAATTGAATGTTTTTCATTTTAATCCATGGATCAAGCAGTATAGCCAATAAGCAACGTCTGTGAAACCTGTCAGCTGCTCAAGAGGCTGCAGACAGCTTGGAAGTATTTGCGTATTGCTCTTGCAAAAGTTTGTTCTTTTGACTTGCCTTTATTTCTTGCTAACAAGTGCAGATATCATCAAATACCTGGCAAGTGAACCCGCAGGGGCAAGAGGGAGGGTAATGACATGGAATGTCTTTCCCATTGACCAAAAAGACAATTGTAATAAGATGAATAGCTTATTTAAGTAGTTTTACTTCAGCTAAGAAACAGGTTATTCTACCCTGCCACCAGCATAATTTTTTCTCACTGGCCTTAATTTTGGAAATCAATGGGTGATGTAATTTCAATAGTTAAGGCAACACTGCATTACCTCTTTCACCTCTTAATTCTGTCAGCTCAGTCAATGCTGTGTTATTGTCAGGGCTTTTTCAATCTGCCAGATTTCATCTGACACTCAACAGGCAGTTTTGGGGTTTTTTTCCTTTTCCACTTTTGCAGGTGATATCAGTATTAGTGAATTTTAGACATGATGATCTATAATTATGGTCACTTGCTAATGTAGAGATAGTACACTCCTATGGAGTGTTTTAGTATGGCAAAAACTGGTTAAATCTGGACCTTTCTGATTGCAGGGGATCTTAAGGGGAATAAATACAAGAATAGTGGAGTCTGTAAGAAAAAAATAATTTCTAGACATGAAATAGCTTTCATTAGGCTAAATTCTATTTAATTTTTTTATCCCCTCAATAAGAGAAAGCTTTTAAGATTTGGATTCTCTGTAAAAGCTGATTGTTTAACTTTCCTCCCCCAGCTAGAAGCCTGCAAGCTGATACTGCTGTTTCCAAGGATCTGGAATTTCAGCTGATTTTTTTTTTCTTTTTTTCTGACTCATGCATAATCATCAGTAATAAAACTTCTGATGACCAGATTATGACAGGAGAAACAACTTTGAAGTTCTTTTGCTTTCAGTAGAATGATTCACAACTGATATAAAAATGTGCTTGTACATCTAAATATAGAACAGTCATTTTAATGGAGTTTTCTTGAATATTTTACCTGTTTACCCTCTGATAAGTTATCTTATGAGCTAATGTTAGAAACCCAATTCAAATACATCTTTTGGCTTGTCTGCTTGCTTGCTTTTTTTAGCTGAGGTGTGCAGGTAACTGTTTCCTCAGACCTGGTTTCAAAGAAGGTGTTGTAAAAACATGAAATGTCTATTTCAGTACATCAGGTTGTGCAAAAAATATGGTAAGGGTGTAATTATTTCAAGTGTAAGTACTTTCACCTGAACTAATTGGAAATTGAGTTTAACTGTTCTAGTACTACCTAGGAGTGATGGAACCACACCTGACAAATATTTGACAATCAGGAATCACAGATAATTTGAAAAGTGTTGAGGGCTTTTTCTTAGTGTCATGACAGATCATAAACACTGTAAATATATAATTGGAAATCGACCCAGGTAAATTTTCTGTGTCAAGACTTTCTACCTGTGTTTCACAAGACTCAGGTTATCATGGGTTAGAGTAAATTCTGATATCCTGGTTCCTTTTCCTTCTCTAGGGGACAGCTGCATGACCTAGAGGGCTTGGAGAATGACTTAATCTTCCAGTCCTGATGGGTTTAATAAATCAGCAAAGAATGTAATTTCATTTTTAAATCTACATATTGTTTTGTTGCTGACCAAGTTGAGAAAGCAAAAATCTCTTGTCTCTATATTCAAGAGTCAGAATGGTTCACATTCTCATTTTATTTGAGGCTTTGAACTAAATAAAACATAGTGCATTTCAAGGAATGTTAGTCATCAAGGAAAAATTGTTCAGACTTTGGTAAGTATCCTTCTGTAAAAGCAACTTCTTTAGGTAAAGCTAAAAGTACTTGAAGCAGTGAACTGATCTGACCTATGCTGATATTTTATTGTGTTTTTGTGTGCATTTTCTTTTTGTTGTTGTTCATTTTTTGGTTTTGTTTTTTAATTCAGAAGGAGTAAAATTATCTTTTAATGCTTATCATCCCAAGTCTTTTTCATCTTAGAGTGGTAAAAAGAGGGTTTTTTAATACTTCAGGTGGAAGTACACTTTCATGTCTCTGCCCTCACTTTGCCATATTATTGCAGAGCATGTAGTGCCCTCCTGTTTGTTAATTAGTAGCATTTAAAAGTCATGGAGGAGCAAATGGCAGGTTGTTCATATATTGGTTTGTTATGATAAATGTCTGTGACACTTTGCTTTTTCTGTAGCATTTTAATGCAGAGCAGATTCAGTAAAATGCATCTCCAGACATCTTTAGACATGTAAACCTCAAAACATCCAACCCAGGCAAAAGAATGCTGCCAAAATGCAAATCCGAGGGTTTCTCTGTAAATTACCAGCAGCTGTGCAGGTACACATCAGCTGTCTTTATTTTCACTGACAGTTGTGCTGAGTATGAGCATGTTTCAAACACTTTGAGAACAAATCATATTGACACTTGAAACCAAGAAAGAGGAAAAAGGGAATTTCCAAACATTTTACTTCCATTCTAGAGAAAATCTTACAATTATGTTAAAACAGAACCTAAACATGGGTGAGTATTCCAAAGAGAATAATAAGAACAGGTTTAGAAAAAAAACAGGCTTTTTAAAAGCTCTAGCCCTGTAGTTGGTTAAAAGCAGGATGGCATTTAGTTGAGAAATAAAAGGTGACTAGGGGTGAGGGAAAGCACATCTTCCTGCATTTGTGAATGATTCTGGAGATAATAACACAGAATGAATCCTGCCTTCTTTCCCTGCTGCCCTCAGTGTGGTGCTGACTGAAGTGAGTTAGCAAACCTGAGGAGTCCTTTGCTATTCCCTGGAGATAACTTTGCTCTGTCAGGGCAGCTCAGGGGATTCAGAATCTGCACAAAGGGACCTGCTTCAGATATGTGAGAGCAAGTTTGAGGGTGTTTACCCTCTGAGCAAAATGGTTCCTTATTCTCTAGGTGTTGGATATGTATATTATGTGTACAGGATTTGAGTTGATGTTATTTTTGGGAGATTAGGTTTACTGCTTGACCATATTTTTAGTTTTTGTTTGTTTCTCTGATGTATTAGATCTTGTTTATGCAAAAAGATTTTAGAAATACGTTTTTAATATTTTGAGAAATATAAAACAGCTTTTTATAATGAAATAACCTCGCTTTTGCTAGCTTTTCTTTCTCTTTGACTTGGAATTGTACTGAAAAATAATATATTAACATATTTTTTAAATTAATTTACATCTTGCTAACAGTTGTGTTACAGAAAGAAAGGAAACCTCTACAACCATATTTCAGTGCTCAGTGCGAATGAAAATATTTTTTACTTCAATTACTAAAAAAGCAAAACATAACCCCCCCAAAAGATGAAAACTGTTTAGAGCCATCAAAAACCACCAGGATGGAAGAGAATTCTGACTCTTTTTATACAAAAACCAGAAAAGGCAAATTCTTAAGAAAGCCATGAGGATGAACAGAGTCTTGACCAAATTTGGTTCTACAGAGGCTGAGCCAGATTTTAAAAGGTCTGATCCCCTCAGTATCTTGAATAATTTATATTTTGTTATGCATTTGTCGCCACTAATTACTACAGAGTGGTTTTTAAGTTTGTGGTACCTGGAAAGTGTCTGTTGAGGCCCATGCTATAAGAGCATGGGTTCACTGTTTGATCTTCATTCCAGGGAAGGCTGGTTCCCTTCACAAGTGCAGCAGCCTGTTCCACCTTGTCCTGAGACAGAGCCAGGAGAGTGAGCAATCAAACGTGTTCTGTTGTGACAAGTCACGCAAGAGTCTGCTCTGAGGTGAACATGGAAAACACTGCACCAGCTTTCCTCTCACTGAGGGACATGAAACCTAATTGGATCAGCCCCTCCTCCTGGAACACAGGAATTAATTTACACTTTTGGTTATTACTTTAAAAAAAATATTTTATCTATGAGCTATTTAGGGGGAGGGGGGTGTTTATCTTTTCTCTTTTTTTGGCCTTACCTTTAAAACCAGAAAAGTGAACTTGAAATCCTGAAACTATCTTAAACTGTCTGTGACCAACTCCTAAAAAAACCCAGAACTCTGTCTTCCATGTTCTCCTTGTCTTCTCTTTTAATTTAAAAAATAAATATCTGCCTCACTTTTTCAACCCAAACACAAGGGGGTTTGAGGCCAGCTGAAGCACAGCAGCTGGGGTTAGGCCCAGTTCTTAACAGACCAGCCAGTCTCTGGCAAATTCTTCTTCCTCCTCAGTGTTCCCCTATCAACTCAATTCTGGTGTTTCCCATTAATTTTTAAAAAGTGTGTGCAGAAATGACTCATTGTAGTTCCAAGTTTGTTTACTCATTCAGAATCTTAAATCTAAAGTGAAAGCAAGCACTGTCTAAGGATTTACTTCTGAATACTTCTAAAGGTTACCTGAAATTGTTGATATCCAAACAAATTTTTCAAAACCGATCCTTCTGTAAGAAAATAAATAGATGGATTAATTTTAGTCTAGCACTGGTCAGTGTGTCTGGGAAAGTGTCTTCCCTGGCTCCTGGGGTGACTGATTTTGTAGACAGTTGTTGAAGGCCACTCAAACCTTCTGAATGCTGCTGTTACAGGAAATGAAATCCATCTATTGCAGGGTTCTCCAAGTAACATTTTTAACTGCCATACTGTGCTGGATTGACTGCAGTGAGTACGTGGGCTTTTTACTGCAGAGATGAATGTTTTTATTTTTACGCCTTCCTCCGTGAAGGAACAGTTAAAATCAGGCACAGGGAAATGTAGCAGATGTTTGTGCACATTTCCCATCTGAAAATGCCTTCCACTGGCCAAGACGATTGTTAGGCACAATTAAGCCCAGTATATACATCCTGTACTGGAAGCCAAGGCTGCTGAGGGTGTTCCCAACAGGGGAGCACAGGTTTGGAAAGAAGGAAATTCATGTGAACTTTGATCTGTGGCAGGTTTTTGAGTGCCACTGTGTGAAAAACAAAGGAGATCTGAGTGCCAGCTCAGAGTCTGTGATTGATATCATGTCCTTGAGATACAGCTATACTATATACAGCTATAGATTCAGGAGACACCTTCAATCCATGAGCAAATTTATTTTGCATTTCAAGGATGCTAGCACTTGAAATCTGATTTTTGAGAGGCATTTGGTGTAATGTTGCCAACTGACTTTAAAAGCTTGTGATATTACGCCTTGTAATGTTCCACATTCAGTGTAATTGTCACTGTAATCAGCTTTATGATGGCAAATCTTCATGATGACTGCAGGGATATATTTTTTGCATATTATGTGTGAAATGTGAGTTACTTTTTGATTTCAGAGGTATAGTGGTAGTGAAAGAAGGAAGGCACTGCAGACTTTTGAACTCGTGTATGAAATCTTTATGCAGAGAGTGGAATTTGCCATTTCCAGTGATGTGATAGCATCTACTGTTGAAAAAGACACTGGGAATCAAAGCTCTTATATTTTGTGATTTGTATTGTAATTGAACCCATTAGAGCTGGCCATTCTGGAAAAGCATGCTTTGCTGGCAGAAAATTGCAGTGATTGACTATTTTTTGTTGTATCAGAATATTATACAGACGTTGTGAACGTGTGTTGACCTAAAAATGTCAGTGAATATTTCATATCAGTCTCCTTTTAGTTTTTTTTTTTTGGTTTTTGGTGGGTTTTTTAAATTTTTTTTCTTTTCTAGGGTGGGGAGGGATGACACAAAAATGCAAGACAGACATTGCTTTTCTGTTGTGTAATGCCTGGCCTTTAATAATGTAAAAAGCTCTGTGCCAGGTCTGTAAACAGAGTCTGTAAGTTCTGGGCAGCCAGCAACTCTTTTCACTGAAATATGCAAGGGAATTCTAAACCAAACCTCTTTGTAATTCCACTCTTATTTTCCTGTGATATGACAAAAGTTTACAAATGGTGTTTTCCTGTTCCTCTGGCTTTAGTTCTTCAGATAATGTTTTTAACTTTGTCTTTAGATGGATATAAGCTGGGTTTAATATCTCACATCACTTTTACTCTGGCAGCAATAGGGCGACACTAATCCTAAGTCTCAAGTGCAGGTGATGAGACACAGTTACCTGAATTTCACAGGGGAAAAAAGTGGGACTCCACTCATTTTTTGAGAGACATGATTTGTTCCTGTGGGAGAGGATTTCTTAAATACCTCTTTGTTAGTCCACTGGAACTGATGGAGTTCTGAGAAGTGCCTGGAACCTCGTTTGCACAGCATATGGTCTATATATGTGCCCAAAAATTATTCAGTGCGTGGTAGCTGGTGGTGGCAAGGTGTTTATCTCTGGTGCTCGCTCTCAAGGAGCATTGTCTTGTTTAAGTGGCTGTGAAATGTACTTTTTATGTGCTGCTCCGCGGTCATCTTGAGGTCGACATAATCCCGGCTTAAGGTGTCTGGCTGCAGATTTGTCATTTGCATTATTATTGGTTGGTTCTTGCAGAACCAAGCTAATTTCTTATTTTTTTTTGAACGTAAAGTGCTTTGTCTAGAAGAAAAATAATGAAATGCTGAGCAAGGTATTTTTATTCTCTGGGTTTCAATAAGAAATGGGAACTCAAGAAGGGCAAAGGTGATGCTTTAAGTCTTATTTAGCATGGGAAAGATTATTTCAAAATATTAATAAATGTGTAGCATTGCGCTTCTGGATAGGAGGGATGAGAATTTCTAGTTTACATTTTCACTTTGTTAGTTGAGTGCTTTGCAGAGATTTTCCTCCCCTGAGTTCTATATGTCAAGATCAGATACCTGAGATACTTAAAAGTAGTTTTGGATCAGAGCCAGACTACATCATTATTTAAACCCATATTTCTTAGCTTTGTTTGTTTTTTTGAGCACTTCTTTTCTGACACAGCAAAATTGTCTAATGCTTCATTTTCTTGATGTAGACTTTTGTAATGTATTTTTTCTCAACGTTTGGCACTTTAGGTATTCTATGTACCTCTACGATTTCTCACCATATCTTTTAAAAATGTTTTTTTAATGTAATTTAAAACACTTCTCTGCTACTACATGCCATAACTTTTTCTATTCTTACTAATTGAAATTATCTTCTGGTCACCATTCTTCCATTCCTTTGCAAAAATATATGATCAGACATCCTCATCACAAAAATAAATGGTGAGTCAGGAATCAGACACCTTCAGAAACAGATCCCCGATGTATTTTTAAGGAACTCTGTGTGCTAGAAAGCATTTCAAGTCTTTCTGGAATTATTTCTTGAGAATGATGACTATTACCTGCTGAGGTGGATTCAGATGTACTGCCTAAGTGGTGTCTATTTTACTCCCTGACCTAATGACTAAAGCTAAAGAATTAATTTGTTAATCTGTGAATATACTGATACTCTTGCATTCTCAGTATTTTTTAGGGTTACCTCTTTGTTCTTCTGTGTGCCTGCAGAATTCTGCTTCAGCACTGTTTCCTTGCAGGGAAGGACACAAATTTTAAATTGGGAAAGATCTTTTTGTTTGTTTGTTTTTATTTGCTAAATAACAGTTGTGATTCACAAATATGATAAAGTAGTTAATGTTAATTACCCTTCACACCCTTTTGGGAAAAACGTGTACATACTTTGTGACTTTGTTTAATAGTTAGCTCTAACAGGACAGGAGACTTTGATTGTCTATTGCCCACTGCAGAAATAGAAAAATCAAATTGAACATGATGTGGTTCTTTTTCTCTCTGTGTCAGGGCAGAACACTTCATTAAAAATTGATTCCACACCCTTTGGTGAAAGTAATTTCTCTAATGTAACAAAACCTGAGGGGCTTTTGTTATTTTATTTAAAAAAAAAAAAATTACTATTTTTTTTTTCACTTTCAGAATTAGAATGGGAATGTATACATTTATACAAGAAATTTTTCATGTTGTGAAGAGGCATTTCTAGTTGTTGGGTTCAAAGATGTTCAGACCAGGAAGGACCATTATGCCAATTCAGCCTGTCCCCTTGAATGTACATGCTACAGAACTTGGAGGCTGCCTTAAAGCAGACATTTTGGAATATACTTAATCTTGTTTTAAACATCCAAGTAATTTTGGTTCCCTCAGTTTCACTGCTGCCCTACTGAACTGCTTGCATGTTTAATTACCCTTGCAGTTTGGACATTACAGGGCTCTATTTCTCTTTATTTTTGCTCCTGGCCATTGTTTCCTGCTGGGTTTTCTGTCTGCGAGATTAAAAATGCAAAATATCCTCAAACAAATGAGGAAGCTCGCAAAGTGTGCCACCTCCTAGAAGAGATATATATCGAAGGCACAGAGGAAGAAACCTTGTGGAATCACATAATCTGTTTTTCTGCCTGAAAGCAAGATCAGCTTTGCCTGCATCGTTCCTGAGAGACGTTTGCTGAGCCCGTTCTGGAACGACAGGGACTCTCTAACCTCTGCAGGCATTTTGTACTTGCACTGGGGGGTTTCTTTCCCCCAAGGCCTGAGTTAAAAATCTTTTCTTGAGTAGTTTAACCTCCTACTTTTATGGAGAGTGGGCATACGAAATGCATTATTTCCACCCTTTTCCCAGTGGGCCATTATCTACCTAAGGATAGCAACATCATCCTCAGCCTTCTCTCCTTGTAGTAGTGCAATCCTCATTCCTTCAGTCTTCCCTTCTGGAGTTTGTCTTGGCCTCCTACAGTTGTGAGCCATCATGGGTAAGCTTTTTAGATCAGCAGAATTATTTAGGTATCTAATTTCTTTTCTCGAGAACATGTATGAAGCATGAGTCTGCTTCAGATAGCTGAAATTGGAGTAGGAGGTAATAAAATTTTGCTAGTAGATACAGATGTATGATGGGAGGAGAGGTGAGAGTTAACAGTAAGTCATGAGACACAGAGCACTGTGAAGGATGAGTTTATTTTGCTGTTATTAAAAATTTCATTTCAGGATAATCCCTCTGAGACTTAACACGTTATTTTAAGAAAAGCTTCCTAGAGCAGCAGTAAACAAGACACAGTACAGTAGGTTCAAACGATTCATAAATGTTTGGATTTTTTTTTAAACATCCCATTTTTTGAGTCTGTTTCTAATACAGTGCAGAAAGAAACAGCAATCATGTTGCCTATGTGTTTGCAAAGAGTGACATTTGTAAAGTAATCTATTTAAATAATCAGCACTCTGAAGCCTTGTCTGCCATTTTTGGCTGTCAAATTTTGTGAAGTAGGAGGAAAAATGCTTTAAGCACAGGCTAGCTCTTTAGTGATTTTTGCATATTCCTTCTTCAGCAGCTCAGCTGAGGCTTAATTTAGAGCTGGCTGTGTGACAGCATGTGTTTGTGTGCATGGCTTTGGCAAAGCATCCTGTGCCTCTGGATGTCCCAACAACAGGAGCATCCATCCCATGCTTCCATCTGGCCTGGTTTGTTCCCATCAGTCTGACAATGCCCACGTCCCCACGACTGCAGAAATGCAAGAGCAGACCTCATTGTGCTGCATGACCTTCCCAGTAATGCAGGGTTCAGTTCTGGGGGCACAGGCAGGGTGTTCAGTCACCCCCACTGTCTGGGGGACACTGGTACTGCAATCCCAGCAGAAAGGCACAGGTTGGAATTCAGGACAGACATGGGCTCCTCTCTAACCTCAGCACTGGGGAATGAGCCTGGTGTGTTATTGGTAGGGATAACTGATGATATTAAAGGCAGATCTCCAAACAAAACTCACATGGGTGACCCTTGCATTACCTGACCTTAATTTTCCTTGATAATCATCACTGAACTTACAGAATTATTGTAACAAATATACAGTTTCTCCTTTTTTGCTTTTAATTTGTGGACATAGGTGACAAAGCATAAGCTATGAATACACCAATTCTTCAGTTCTTTTAAAGCCTCAGTGCTGTAAAGTTTCATGCTATAAATTGTAATTAATCCATATTTAATTTGGCAGCCTCCAGTAAAGAGGCATTTTGACATGTGTTTAGCAATATTCCTGTTCAAGGAGGCACTGAAATTACAGTAAAGCACATGCTGAAGTGCTTTCCTGAATTAGGATCCTGGCACTCAGTAGATACAATCACATTTCCTCAAGTTTTCCCCTAGTGTTAGTATTGATGATAGGATCTGAAATGCTGAAGCATGGATCAAAAATAGTCTGTGATCAGGAAAAGGCAGATAAGAGGTTATGGAAAAGAGAGATGAAGAAACACAAGGTGAAGTGAAATAAATGAGCCTTAGCACAGTGGGATTTATTTGGCAGTTTTTGTTTGTGTTGCTTTGTGTAAAGTCACTCAAAACCCCCATATGTGCAACATTCCTGCTTTGAGAAACCTTCTTGCCCTGAAAAGGAACCTTGCTTCTTTTCCTCATTTATGCCCAGGAGTGTTAATGTGTTGAGGTGTGAGCAGCAGAAATAACCCTGTGGGCAAGGCAGGGTTGGTGGTGATGGGAAAGTGGAACCTCACAGCACTTCCTGAGGGTCTCCAGGTGACCACAGCCAATTCCACCACTGTGGAATTCCAGAGAAGAATCAGAGCTTTCCCCCTCTTTACCATCACTGGGGAGAGCTTGGAAAGGGTCCAGTGTGGTGACAAATGTATGAAGATGAGAGTGGCTTTTGGCAAAATACAGATACTGGAGCATCTTTTAAAGAAAAGTTTGTAGTTACTTTAATAGTTCTCCATTTATATAATGAGAGAACAGAGGGGACTTTAAAAATAAGGCTGTTTTCTTCTGCTTTGGGTTCATAATGATAAACAAGATTTTAGTAAATTAAAACTATCATATTAATGGCCTTAAACTGAAGAAGGTTAGGCTGACATGAGATATTAGGAAGGAATTGTTCTTTGTGAGGGTGGGCAGGCCCTGGCACAGGTGCCCAGAGCAGCTGTGGCTGCCCCTGGATCCCTGGCAGTGCCCCAGGCCAGGCTGGACACTGGGGCTTGGAGCTCCCTAGGATGGTGGAAGGTGTCCTGCCATGGCAGGGGTGGCACTGGATGATCTTTGAGCTCCCTTCCAACCCAAACCATTCTGGGATTCTATTTTTATAATCTTTCTGCAGTTTCTTTTTCTCCCTGTGATTTACCATCCTCCCCTGTGCTGTGGTTTATGCATCACTGCCTGCATAAATAGCAAGTGATCCTTGTAATGTGGACAAAATCTTGAGTGGAAGGCTGGAAACTCAGTTTGCTTCATGTATTTTATATTTTGTCTCATGCATGTATGGAAGGACGTCTGTGTATTTAATTATATGAGTGAGATTTCTGTCTAGAACATATGAGCAGAGTACAGTTTCTCTTGGAGCCTGATGTGGATCATGTATTTTCATTTCATGCAAGTTATCACAGCTGATTTCATCCTTTCAGGGACAGATTTTGAGCTGTTTGCATATAGTATAAAATTAAAATGCTATAGTGGTGTTTTGTGGGAGACTTGTGGTAAGGACTTGTGTGTAGTTTAAAATTTTATGGAGAGTGGGAAAGCAGAAGTGTTTTCTTTTAAGTTTCTATCTAGATTATAAGCTATTTTTTAAAGTACAAAATCTGCTTGTAAAGAGAATAGAATACTTGATCGTTGAGGATTATAGTAAAATATCTCAGTAAGGTAGTATTTACAAGGATTTTAAAACTAGCAAAGATTTGATAGGTGCTTAAAAATTACCAAAGTGCTCTTTATTTCAGGTAGTGTAGGAATGCTCCTTTTTTATTTGCCATGTTTATCATCACTGGGATGTGCTTAAATCCCGTTCTGTACTCACTGAAGCTTTGCTGAAGAATGTCAGTCAATAGTTACAAAGCTGTCAAAGAGTTTTCCCTAAGTTGAATTTACACAGGCAGCTCAAGAAGAAATTAATGAAGTCTTGTTTCACTGCACGTGTGTAGCCATTTTTAATAAACTTTTTGGGATTTGAAGTACTTTCTGTGCAGTTGCATTTGTTTCTGGATTACAAAATGTATAAAAAGCTTTGCCAGCCTTGGCAGAATGAGGGAAATTGCAGTTTACAATTTTTTGTGGCAAACATTCACTTTAGGTCGGTGATATGTGAATTTACTCGCTTATTTATTATAGCAGTGATAGATTATTCTCACTTCTACTTAAATTTGACAAGCTGCGCAGTGCTAAACCCTGCTAAAATGGTGCAAAGACCCAATTACATAAACTACAAAGGCATGCAAGAGTAAGCAAAGAAAAAACATATAAAAGGATTAAAGATCAAAAATAGAATGATTCCAGTGAAACTGCATTAGGAGACATCAGGCAGGAAAACATGAAAGAATTAGAGTATGAAGAACAAAGCTTTATAAAGCTTCTGAAAACTGGCAAACATATTTTTAAAATTACTTCTGTTAACTCTTTATATTAGAAGGAAAATTATTTCTTGGGAAAGGACCTGTTTTCGGTGTTGCAGTTGTGTTCTTCTTGAGGTTTGTTTATGGAATTAGGGTTTCACCTGCAGAGTAGTCCGGATTTAACCAAGGGTTTTAAAAATAAGTTGTGTTTTTGATTTTAAATAATATGCTATGGAAGATTTAAGGAAAATTTCAGGGTGAATCTACCCTTTTATTCCTTCTGTTGCTTTAAGCACCGCCTTTGCAGCTAATCCTTATTTTCTTAGATGGTAGAGGTGGTGTTGCACTGTCTTGAGAGAGCTGAAAAATGCTGGCACGGTCAGGAATGACCAAGGCATTTGCCCTTACTTTTTCTCTTACAAATAACTGCTGTGTAGAATTCATTTTCTTTGCTCAGGGATCTTGGAGAATGGATAAATGAAAAATAGCCCTTGCAGGAGTAAGAGTTAATTCATTGCAATTCCCCCACGTTCCCTGGAAGAACTAGACAAAGTATAGGCTGCCACGGTATTGCTGAAAGGCTTTCTGTATTTCCCACAAACAGGGCTTCTGCTGAAGCTCAAACCAGTTCAGTTACTAACTCAGGTCACAGTAGGTCCTGAATGCCTTTTAACATCTAATTGACAATAGGAAGAGGCCTTTCTTTAGATAAGTCTTCAAAATACTGCACAACTTTTGTATAAATCAACACTTGCCATATATTTTTGGTCCACACTGAACCCCATTCCTGTATCAATTCACCTGAAATTATTCTGGTTTCCATTTCTGTCTCCTGACCCAGTTTGGTGGTGACCAGAGTTAGGATTTTTTTTTCCTTCTTTTTTTTTCTAATTTTTTAATTTTTTTTTATTACTATTTTTGTGGCAGCATTTCCTCCTGGTTGAGGTGCTGTGTAGACAGTCCCTGTCTTTGCTCTGGGGTTGTTCTCCATGTAGCTCTTGCAGGCTGGTTGAAGCCTGGGAGGGATACAAAGCAAGACAGATGGTTTCCCACAGACTTCCCCTCTAGCTCTTTCATCTTTCATCTAACTATTAATTCATCTGTTTGGATGGATACATTCACGCATGGAACCAAGATGAATAATAATGAGATTTTTAATAACTCCCTACATTTGCATTCCTTGTAACTCTTTACATGGTTCTAGCTGATTAAAATGAATCATTTACATAATTAACATATGGTTATAGTGTTGGCTTTAATATGCTGATTATCTCAGTACTTTTGTCTAGAGTCAATTGGATTCAAACTGTAACAATTGTTTGAAGTGAGAATAGTTTATTCCTGTGAGGGTTGGTGAATATTTGCCATGGGGCCTGATTAGAAATAGCACAACTGTCCAAGAAATTCTTTAATGTAAAACACGTATTAAAAAATAAAAATAAAAGAGAAAAATGTCATCTACATCTTCTGTGTTTAGGTCAGGCTTTACAAATAGCTTTCTATGCTTAAAGAGACTTCTGCCATTAATTCCTTGGTGAGATACTCAGTACCAGGCATAGGCCTGAGAATGAATCAAGACAGATAATACAGGTCTAATAGTTTCTTATTTGTAAAGACTTTTAAAATTTTCTTTAAATCAGCTTTAAAAATAATATTTTTTAAAATTCCATTTATGTAGAATTAGGACTTTCTTTTAATTAGCCAAAATGTGTTTTAATGTCTTTATATTCACTAGATTACCCTACTTTTAATATGAAAAGAGGAATAGTTTTCATATTTGTTATTTTGCTTGTTTTCTCCCAGTACATATTTATAGCAAGTCATACTGAAGCAATTGTATTTTAAGAATTGGTGGAATATTTTCCAATCTTGCTCTCACCCTTGGTGGCATGCTCAGCTTCCTAGTGCAGAAGAGAAAAGAATTGTCAGTTTTTGTGGTTAGGTAACTAACACTTGTGTCAATGAATGCTTTTTGAATGTTCATGAATATTTGAAGCAAATTTGTGTTAATTGCACTACTGTTGTCCACAATTAGTCGGTGGTAGACATGATTAATTGTAAAGAGCTCTGACATTTATGCATAAAAGGCTTGAGGTCAAACAGAAATGGAGAAAAATGGTTGCTGCAGCATTGGCAGATGGAATGCTAATGTATTTTTACTCATACTGAGAATAATGATATTTCTGCATCAATACAAAATAATTGTTTTAGAACTGTGGAATGTTCTTCTCCTTTCCTTTTCTTCCTCTGTTTAACTTTGTTCCATGCCACACCAGGATGCCACAGCCAGTGGTTACTTTTAACAGTGTGGCTTTCAATTGGCTGCTTTACAGGGAGCCCACCCCACCCTGCCCTGGGAAAGGCTCCTGTGGAGTTCCTGCGTGGAGGAAAGGTGTAGTGCAGTGATACTCTGGTGAGAATCATGCATACCTTGTGAAGGAAGGCTCTTGAATCCCTGCTGGAATATGGAGCCCATCAAAAGTGGACTTCCTGTGCTCACAGGACATGAACACCGTTTCAGCGTGTTTGTCATGATCGAGGAGGGGATAATTCAGAGGTAGAATCTCAGTGGCTTAGTCTCTACCCCAACAGCAAACAGAGCATGTTCATAGTGTCATCACCACTTTGAGGGTCACCCATAACTGTTGGAGTCCTTTTCCACCACAAAAACCATTCTATGGTGATGCCTTAAAGTTTAGTTTACTTTCAGCTGTCATGTTTTTCAGATTCAGTGCTGCTGATTCTGCTGATTCAGGGGTGCAGCTCTGAGCCTCACAGTCAGTGTCACTCAGCTCTGCACAGAGCAGGGACACAAATCCTTTTCCTGCTGCAGACCAAGGACAACTATTAGAAGTTTTCTGACCCAAAAGCACAAACAAGGGTGGCTGAAGGGAGGAACAAGAAGGATGAGACTTCCTAATCTGAAGCTGTAATTGGACAATTAAACCCCAATATGCAAATGGACCAAAACTGATCAAAGTGTGAGACCTCGTGACCAGTTGTCCATTTTGGGTCCACCTTGGGTGCAGCCCTGGCCAGGCTGTTGTTCTGCCCAAGGTTTACCCTAAAGGCCTTTTAATAAATCTCTTCTTTATTCTCCAGCTCTGTCCAGCCTCTGTTCCAGGCCTTCCCAAGGCATCCCTGGCACTCAGAGCAGTGCCCTGCAGTGCTCCCAGTGGGTGCAGCTGGAGGACCACAGGGTCCCTAAGGGGCTGCTGGTCCTGGGCCCTGCAGCTTGTTACAGATCAGGAACTCCTGATGGATGTTCCTCTTTGCAAAGCGTGGTTGGTGCAGTGGCTGTGGCTCCACCTCGGGCTGGGGTAGTCAATAAATGTCTGTACCTGCAGCACAGGGAGGCTCCTTCCAGCTCTTCAGGGATTGGCACTTGACTGATAAATTTCCTTTGTTAAAATTGACATTAATCTGTCTAATTCTTTATAAGGTATTGATGGACTCATTAGCCCAGTGAAATTCTGCTGGTTTAGATCCTGAGTGAATGGAGCCCTTTGTATAAAAGGCTGAACAGATAAAACGTTCCAATGAGTTACCAATATTGAAAATACTCGCTTAGGCAAACAGAAATCTCTACCTTCATTTTCAGCATTTTAATAAGTTTCTGATTGTCCTGCATATACTGATGTAGCATCCAGTGAAGATAACCTAAACCTTTCCAATATCCTTTTGAAGTTTTTATTTGTATATGTAAAACTTTACTGAAAGATACGGAATATTCTACTACTTAATAATTTCCATTTGTAGTTCAAGGCACTTACATTTTCCATCTGTCCTCAAACAAAATTTTCTTTACATGAAACCACCATAACCAGTTAAAAATATTTTTCTCTTTTTAATTCTTTGCAATGGAAAAAATTTTTATTTATTTACAATTTGTGCTAGTTGACCATTTGCAATTGCTTTTTAGCATGTCTTCAAAAGTTAGAGGAAGCAAAATGAAAGTGGTAGCCTGGAAATGTGTGATGATATTCAATGAATAATTTTGTGTGTCAGTTGAGAAATAACTGGAAGTGCTCATAAAAATGCTGGTCTTAAAAAACAGATGTGTCGTGTAAACTTTGTGATGTTTTTGGGTAAGAATTGTGTGGTGGTTGTTTGTGATGGCCCCTAAGAAATGTTGATGGTTCACAGTGGCCTTTGCTAAACAGTCTGGGACACGGTGCTCTGTGGCAATCCCCTGGAGGGTCACATTTTGGGCAGTAGCTCAGCCTGCTGAGTTTTCACTGTAAGATGTTTGTGTCAGACCAAAACCAGGTAGCAAGTGTTTGCAGTCTGTGGAGCCTTACATAACTCTTGCATAATTGTGTTCATAATTTTTTCAACAAAGAAAAAACCCTACCTTTCATCACCAAAAGGCAACCTGTTAGTAGTTTGAGTTGATTTTTTAGAATCTAAAAAAAAAAAACCAAAAAACCAAACAAACCCAAAACCCCTAAATGAGAGAAATCACTCGGATATGCAACCCAGAGGATGTGGTTATCTCGAATCACTAAATAAAGTGAAATATTGTGTTTCTCCATGGAGTGCTTTTGGGATGGCTTGGTGACATTTGGTTACTCAGTCTCATCTCAGGCAGGGTGTGTGGTGCTGATCTCCAGCTCCCCTGCAATAAACACTGGCTGCAGACAGGAGATGGCCAAAAGAGAATGCCTGGGCAAACCTTAATCTTTAATAAGGTGCAGGGCTAGTCTATAACTGTCAGGGAATGACAGAGGAGCAGTGCTTTCAGCTTGCCTGCTCAGAATAGAAAATGGGGTCCTCTGACAGGCAAGAAAGGCTACTTTATTCTTTATTGGGTTTGGGGCTGTTATTATGGCTGTGTTATTTACTTATTTGACATTTGTGAGTTGTTGGGGCAAAAGGAAGTTCAGTTATTAATGGGAAAACAAAATTTTAAATGGATTTGTTTTATGCTGAACTCACATTGAAACCTCTTACTCCAGCACTCAGAAATTGACCACCACCTGATGCAAAACGAGTGCTGTTTGTAATTAGGAAATATAAGGAATATATAGGAATATTGTAATATATAGGAATCTTACAGTGCAGTCGTCAAGGTGCTTATACACAAATATTTGGCATTTAAATTGAGGAATATCAGAGACTTCATGAGATGTACTTTTTGGAAAGGTTTAGGTTTGTTTTTAGAGTAATGAAATAAGGATTTCTTAAAAATTTTTTTGCAGGCTTGGAAATTTTGAGTTTACAAAGTTCATCACAGACTTGCATTTTAATAAGTTTTGATAAAATATTGCTCTAGAGACATGAGAATATACATTTTTGGAGAATAGGGCATCATGCAATGGTAGGCTAGACATACTGCTGAATTACATGTTCAGGCTTCTAACATTTTATGCAACAAAGAAATTTCCTCCTTTATTAATTTGCTTTGCTTTCTTAAGTCTGTGTGCAAGATAATTGTGTAGGAGTGCTAAGTTTTTTACCTTAAAATAGTGTTGCTTTAAGTATTTTCATTTTGTCTCTCTTAAAAATATCATTTAGATAAAATATAGCTGTCAGTGGTGGTGATTGGTGGTGTTTATGTGATTGTCACTTTTCATTTGAAGTTTGAACAGCACTTTTAAACCTCTAAAAAGACCTGATAAAATGATGAGGTTTATTCATTGTGAACTAATGGAAAATCACCACCCTTTCTGTAGGCTGATAATTTGTATGTTGGGGTTTTTTTCAGTCAAATACACTTTTTTCTGGTGTTTTTTTTTTCCCTTAAATCCTCTTTATATAGTTAAAATATGCATAGTCATAAGTATGCTGAGCAAAATACTGTCCAAAATAAACCTCATCCAAAACTGCAAACTTGAGAACATTTCTTCTAAAGCAGTCACACAGAATGTGTAGGTTTTTTCAAAGCAGTTTCTAGCAGGAAACTGTTTGCTGGTTTCTACTCTTTGTCTTCATGCTCAGACTTGCAGATTGTCAGCCTACACAACTTTCCAGGAAAACCCATCCAGAAAAGGACAGCATCTCACAAGTGACAGGGATCCAGAGCCTGTGCATCTGTGCTCTGGCTCTGCTGATGGAAGATGAGAAAAGTACAGGCTGTGGGGGGTCTGAATTCACAATCCTTCCTGTTCTGCAGCAAGGCTCCATGAAATGCAACAAACTTTGCAGTAATTCTATTGAAAAGTAATTAGTGGGTACTGTTAAAAAGTGGTGTTTCTGTCTCCTAGGCAGAAGCCCAGCACTGACTCAGAAGGGGCATAGATAGTCACTTGTGGTTGCCTGGGAAATGCTGCCCAGTGAGGAGAAGGAGGAACATACATCACCATCCCTTCTGCATCATCTTGAGCTTTAGCTTCACTTCTAGGCTGAGATCACAAATTATAAATAGTTCCAGGAACTGAAAGAAAAGATACTAAAAATACCCCTTCCCTAACAAGTTTTGGGTTTTTTTTTTTTTTGTTGTTGTTTTTTTTTGGTTTTTTTTGTTTTTTTTTTTTTTTTTTAGGAAACTTCCAGA